>JACXSJ010000016.1:33136-219823 GCA_014851325.1 Pentalonia nigronervosa
CATCAACCACCGGTTTTTTAAATGGCTTAAGAGTGACTTCTTCAACAGTTTCTTTAGTTAATGGTTTCTTTATCGTTTTGGTTTTCTTTAAGGTAACAGACTCTTCTCGCCAAGGAACTGAAGGTTTTCTCGGTTGATCAGTTGGTGCGTCTTCCAAAGGTGTATCTCCGACTTCCTCGGCAGTAGGTTTCTGATCTTCATCAACCTCGTCGTTAATTTTCTCTTTTACGTCAACTTTCGTTTTCTTATCACGCCCTTTAACACCTTTTTCTATGATGGTATCTACTACTTCAGTTGCATCAGTTATAGGAGACTCTTCGGTTACATGAATATCGTCTTCAACGGGCTTCTTATATGGTTTAAGAGTGACTTTTTCAACTGTTTCTTTGAACAATGGCTGTTTTTCTGTTTTGGCTCTCTTTAGTGTAACAGTTTCTTCTTGCCAAGGCACTATAATTTTTTTCTGTAGTTTAGATTGGTCTATTGTTGTGTCATCGTTTACCTTTTTTATGTGTTTTTCTTCTTCGTTAATATATAATGATAACGGATTACTTTTCTCTATTAATAAATTATCTTCATGTTCATTTTTTAATGGTTTTAGTACAACGGCTTCTATCTTTTCTTTAGGTAAAGCCTGTTTTTCTATTGCTGTTCTTTTTAATGTTATGTTTTCTTCTAACCATGGAACTGACATTTTTTTATCTCTTTGTCTTTGTGTATCTTGAGTTTTTTCAATTTCTTCAGTATTTCTTTCTTTTTGAACGTCGTTATTTTTTTCTTGTTTTTTTATTTTTGATTTATTTACAGGTTGAGTTTCACCTTTGTCAACGTTTGGTAATTCAGATTTTTTCAACGTTATATTTTCTGCCATCCATGGAATATTTGTTTTTTTTTGTTTTTTTAACCATTGACTAGTGTCGTCATCTAGTTTTTCGTTGGGTTGACCTTTGGTTTCAATATTCTTAGTTTCCTCAATTTTTAATTTTGGTTTGTATTCATCTGGAATAATTTCGTAATTTTCATTTTTTTCTCCGAAATAAAATTTACCTGGACGTATTTGATTATGAAGAATTTTATCTTCTGATTGTTTGTCTTTTTTAATTATCTTCGGTGTTTCTAGTTCTACAATTTCTCCTGAGAATTGTGAATTTTCTTTTTGTGTTTTGTTTTTATTTTGAAAAATCATTTCTTTTGTTGTTACGAATGTTTCATCTTCTTTTTGTTGTTCTGGCATATACTGTTTTTCCTTTTCCATAGTTCTTGTTAAAACTTTATTCAGCATATCCTTTGCAAACGATTTATTATTCACTTTCTTTGTATTTAACTGTGTTAACTTGTTAGTTACTTCACCAACTATTTCTTTTTTATCATTTTCGTTTAAACTTGCGATGTCGCCTTGTTTCATTTTTTTTTTCAGAACTTGATTTATTATTTGTTTTGCTTTTGCTACATCTTTAGTATCTATTTTATTTTGAAGTAAGGTAAATATCTGTTCTGTAACATATGTATATGTGAATTTACCTTCTTGCTTTACTGTAATTAAATCACCAATGTCTGTAGGTTCAATAAATACATTCTCAGTAATTATACTTTTTGCTTCAACTGACGTTTTTCTGATTCTATCAACTACAATTCCTTTTCTCCATGGTAATAAATTATCAATTGTTTCCAAACCTTTCTTATCACTTTTAATATTTTTAATAGTTAATAAAGAGTCTTTTTCTTTTGTTATTCCTAACGGTTGTTTTTGTTGTAAACTATCCCCTACACCTTTATCGTCAAATGTACCGGTCTTATAAGTAACCCCGTGTTGTCCTGTAAAAACATTATTAGTTGTCTTAGATTTTAAATTACAACTAATGTATGACTGAAGAGTCAAAATAAAAATAGTAATTTCTTTAAATAGTTTTTATTCCGTGATTTGAACTATTTGTCTCCCACAAATAAATGACTCATTTTATTTGTCTTACTCAGTGTCACGTGGAATTCTTAACTAATTTTAAAACTTAATTTTTAATATGTGGGCAACACTCTTTTATTTCGAAGGTCATTAAAAGTATTGTTTTATTATCATAAATATATTATTATATTATATATGTATACATGAAATTATTACATACAATAATTTTTGAAATTTGGCAATTGTAGAATCTATTTATTTTTGTTCTACAATAAATCAAATTAACATGTAAATTTAATATTGCTTTACTGTCATATTCATGGATTATTTCGTGTCCCACGATTGAAATGTTTGTGTACGAGATTTTTTTTATTAATTTAAACTAGTGCTAAATTGTCTTTATTCCGTAAAGATCAAAAATATATATATATAAAAATATGGATCGGCAATCATAAATGTGACACATTATTTTAATTTTTATTAAATTATTTCCAAACCGATAATTTTTTCTATTATATATTGTTCTAAACACTTGTTTTTGATTAAAATTAAAATTGTAAAGTTCATTTTTTTATTAAAATATTATCAAAGGATATATAATAATAATTAATAACATATATTTTGCAATAAATTAGATTAGCAATTATTTAATATAATGAAATGAAATTGTTTTGCATAACATTCAAAGGAATACTTTTAATGTAAAAAATTATGATCATTATTCGTTAATCAATAGTAGCTGTGCCAGATTTTTAAAATATTCATTGGAATTCTAAATCTTATTTATTGATTAAAATAATTATGCCTCTAACATATATATTATAACAGAACTATGAATACAACTTAATGATGATATATTTCGAATATTGTTTTCGATACACGTCTGTACTGCATCATCTTTAATATAATATATATATCAAACCATATTTCGACAACCGTATCATCAATCATCAATATTACCATAAATAGAAGTAAAATATTGTCGTACTTTATGGTCACATATGGAAACGTTTTGTATATGTTCTAAAATATAAACTTGTACAGTAATGATTAATATAATAACTTATAAATTTATTTAAAACTCAAAGGCAGCCAAATGCATTTGGCATGTGAAACAATGACAGTTCATCGACATAATTGTTACATGATTAATGCTTGGCATTCAAATTATTATTATTATTATTATTATTATTATTATTATTATTATAATAGATTTTTTTCTGTTTTGTTTCTTCTTGGTAGGAGTTCAAATCCAACAGCGGCGTGTTGAAGGTTTCATCGATGTAACGTACGTGTAGTGGCCCCCCAAGTGTGATGAAAGAGTTATTATTGCTATCCAAGAAGGGGAGATGCTACAGATGCCAACGTGCTACTGTAGAACAGTACGGTCTAAGGCGTCTATCAAAAACGTTCATACAAGTACGACAATAAAACAGGATTTCCATAATATTATTTCTATCTCCAACTACTTCTACAACTTCAACTGTTTTAACTGTCTCCATTACTGAAGATGTGAGTATTAAATTTTGAATAATATTATAATATAATTTGTTTTAATTTGAATTTCAAATTTACTTAAAAATTAATATTATTTATTATAAATATTAAATAAACTATAAACTATAAACCATAGCAAAACTTTTAAATACTTCATATTTTTTTTTATATATTAAATAAAACTAACTAATAACTAACTAAACCTAATATAATTATCTACCTGTGTATATATGGTTGCATTATTTGCCTATCACTTTAATTACCTATTTAAAAATAAGCAGTTAGGTTATGATACAGTAATATAGTAAAATATAATATTATATACAATATATAGATAAATGCATATATAATGTATATAAAAATACAGTTATCTATAATATTTGATAAATAATGATTTAGACTTTGAGAAAAAAATAATTTTAATTTAAATATATTTTGAATATACACAATTTCAAAAATTTATTTTGCTGCAATCAATGATTGTTTTAAAAAAACTAGTAGGTACGATTTCAAATTATTCGAATAATAATTAAGTATACAGAAAACACAAACCCTCACTAAAATGAACAACGATTAGATCATTTATATACACGCTACGGTTCAAATTTTAATATCGAATATACTATATGTAACTATGAATTGTATTAATAAAACATCAAAAATGCACAAAAATGTGATTTTATTTGTAAAAAGCATAAATAAACAACAATGACCTAACGCGATGATCTGTATCTGGTCTTGACTCGTCGTATTATTTATAATATGTATATCTATATTTATCATCTATACACAATGTTGTGTTTTGTGTGTATAATCGAGATTATCGAGGCCATACAATTACAATATACATAGAAGACCTAGTTATCATACTAACTGATACAATATAAATGCCTATTACATAAATTTAAAACTGAATTGCGAATCTTAAGAGGACTTGTTGTCTCCGTCTTACAAGCAATTAACGTTTAGCTTCGTAACTTCAAATATTAAAATGAATCGACCTATCATGAAACTTAATAATAAAAACATTATCCGTGTTTGTACGTCAGATTTGTACGACAAATCAATTTTTTAGCGAGTTTTGCGTATATAAAATGGCGCGATTTAAAAATGCTCATAGCTCGCTCAAAAATTGAACTATCGTAAAATACCGATTTACGAACACAGATGGTATTCTTACCATCAAGTTTTATAATAGGTTGATTCACTCTAATTTTTAAACTAACGAAGCTAAAACGTGAACTGCTGAGCGTAAGTTTGCCATATTACACACTTGTAAAACGGAGACAATAAATACGAGTGTAGCGTCCTCACAAAGAATCTGTTCTAGATGTATGTTGAAGTACATTATAAATTATAACCGCGATAAAAAAAAAAAAACAATTATTATGTATGTTTAATAAAAAAAAAAACAGAGCACGCATCATGTTTATTAATAAATCTAAAACAAGGAACGCTTCGCGTAGCTATAGGTATTGCAACCGTGAGTACCTACGCGGAGGTTCGCATTAGATTCGCATTAGTCACGCACGGCGAAACATACCAATTAAATCAAACAAATTTTACGGTCAGATAACCCACGAGCCGCGTGTGACAACTTGCGGCGATCGTGGAAGTCACGGGCTTTCGAATACATTTTTTGTTCGTTTGATGTGTAGTAAGGCGACTGTGAAACATGGCTATTTTTAAACGAATTTCGATGTTTGCGGCCTTTTGGCAAACCGCGTAATCTTCGCGGGCGGTGGCTGTGGAGCTGGGAATCCCGATTTTTCCGGAACGCGTCCGCCGGTGTGCATGACCCGGTTACGCGTGCATATAGGTACCACGCCAGGTAACGACACGACCCGCCCGGCTAAAAATAATACCAAGACGAGACGTGGCGTGTATAGGTATGACAAAATAATATGACCATATAAGACCGCATTTATCGTAACTCCAACGATGGTAAATAAAACATTTATCTCGGGCGAAAGGCGATCGCGGACGCCGTCGGCCCGAACTGCAACGCCGCTCGTTGTACCAATACAAAATATAATATATTATTATCATGTTACGAACGGCCGAGGCCGCATTGCGAAACTAGTTTTTCACTATAACAGTCCGTCGTTGGTTTTGTCTGTTACAGACTCGCCACTCGCCGCGGATCCGCTGTCATCGACCAAATTCGCGCTGACGACTGCATCACCGGCTGGCAGCCCGAGAACGTTTCGGCGATTTACCATTGTATCATAATAATATTGTCCTCCGTATTTATTCATATACCAATTATATAATATTTGTGTACACATAAAAAATAACTGTATTGTTTTATTTTTTTCCAAAAATAAAGCCACACACATTTTGTTTGTATTATTATATGTTTTTTTCCGATGATAATGATCGCTTGTTGTCTTGTTTGTAAAAATTTATTCCACCGCACGATATTTTTTTAAACAGTCTATGCAGCGGCGGCAATAGCAGTGGCGGCACAAGTGATGGCGGAGGCGGTGACAGTTCGAGTCAAAGCGTCTCCTGCAGCTGCAGATGTAGGTACAGGCGGGGCCTTGAGGATTTGTTGCCGGATTTTTTTTCACTCTCTTTTCAGGGTCATAAATCATTTTTTATCTCTCTCTTGACGCTTATCCTGCGATTCATCGCCGCATACAGATGTCACACGGCCGTCGTTGCGGCAATCAATTAGAATCGCCAAATGGCTGACGCGTGCCAAGTGTAAAATCAACACAACGTTGTGAGTTTTAATTATAAACGGCCGTGTGATTAGGTAAAAAATCGTGAGTTAAAAAATTTTCCCTCGGTAAAAAAGTGCCACCGTCGTGTATGAGTTTTTTTTCTGTTCACGCACATGCATGTGAAATGTGTAATGTGTATACACACACACACACACCGAAGAATTTCCATAAATAGTGACTCGACGAGGGTTGTGCGCACGTCACAAGGCAGTCCCAGCACCACCAGTCGGTTCAAAAATAGATTTCCCTAACAATAATACTGTATTATTTCTTATTCCCTCTCTCTCTTCCTCACGACGTCTCTGTCATGTCTGCCGGTATGTCTGTCTCTACCTCACTCTCTCTCTCTCTCTCTCTCTCTCTCTCTCTCTCTCTCTCTCTCTCTCTCTCTCTCTCTCTCTCTCTCTCTCTCTCTCTCTCTCTCTTTCTCCTCTCTCTGTCGCTCGCCGTTCCTGTCAGCTTCACTCCCACACAGACGTTGCCAGTCCTTACACGTTTCCCCCTTGCCGGTTTACCGTGAACACAAAACACAGAGTACAACAACTGCAGTTAAACTATGGCCTCGATAATTAAATGGCATTGCTTTCGTATTTAAATATACATAACGATTCGCGGAATCGTCGAGTGCAAAATGCTACGGATAGTGGCAAAAAAGGAAATCTTCCTAGACTCGACAGCGTGTCGGCGGCAATCGGTTGAACGAATTCCGAACGGCCGCGGCACGCGAGTACGAACAGATTCGTTTGTGATGACCAAATTGGTATTCGAACTTCTCGATTATTGTTATTGCCGGGATGGTAGTGGTGCTCACTATGATTAATAAATTATTCGTCCTGCGGTTTTCGGTATTTTAGCCCTAATTCGGGGTTTTTTTTTAGTTCTTTAGTCGTTAACGTTTTTACACCGTAAACACAGCGAAACGTTTACCTGTTAGTGACGGGCAATACAGATTTAATTTTATAGGAAAAAACACGTACAACGATCACACTGGGTGGGTGGTATCGTTCTTTACAACACTGATTTTATTTGAACTATTTCAATAGTGTCTTTTGATTTGTAATTTTTGTGTAAGCTTAATGGTACTAAGACGTGCTGTCTTTCTGCATTTTTTTTTTTTTGACAGGAGGGTTATCCGCAGACCAATCCTACTGTACCGACATTTTCTGTTTTGTAACATAATTTAAAACTCAAACTCAATATTGTTGTGTATAATTTAAGGACGGACTTTCCGGTTGCAAATCTGTCACAAGTATAATACATTAATTACTGAGAAGTAAGAATCCGACGTCAATTCGTAAATACCTCGAATGTTTCACAGGTCAGAAAAAAAGGAAATATATAGTCTCATCAATTTCTTATTTCAATTTTGCAACCGATGGTTTATACTCCATTAACACTATACTTAATGGCTAAATTACAGGATACATAATTACTTGCATTCAATAGACGTTTATTAAACATAATGTAATATTTGTTAATACAATTTATAATATAATCGCACCAGCTTAAATAATTTAATAAATATAATATGATTATATAAAAACAAAATAAAAATCAGATTAAAAATTAAAAATACATTTTGATAACAATAACTGTAGCCACGATAGCCATTAAAATAAATAAGACAAAATTCTTGCAGCACACTTATAATTAATACTAATAAATAAATAATAAGAAATAATTTGTATAATTGTATGGCACTTGATAAGTATTCATGGGTTAAAACAAAACCTAAACACTAAGCTTTATAGATTATCATTTTCAGTATCGGCATTATTAAAATAATAAATAGCACTCAACCTTGACGGGTTGACTAAAAAAAAGTGAGGGCAAGAGAAGAATAAAATTAAACCTTAGCACATTTTTCTCTTAGAAAAATCATTGTTCTTAAATTATTATTTGAAAGCACAGGTAGCATTTCCATATGTGACTTAACGATAATATTTTAATTCTAATAACGGACACAGTATATATATATATATATATATATATATGTGTGTGTGTGTGTGTTATAATATATCATGTATTATAAATATATATATACTGTATAAATATATTTGCTTATATAATTATACGATATCGTGATTATTTCTTACTTTTCACCATAAGTTTGGCCGAGGTCTCTACTTGTCCAGCGCTATTTGTGGCACGACAAGTGAACACACCAGAATCTTCTTCGTATGTCGATGTTATCAACAAAACGGCCATGTTACCTTCGTGCATCATCTGTAATCATACGTAAACAATTTTCGTAAATACAAACACGAAATTTTATATTTACTAAATTAAAAAACCAAATAAGCTAGTAATCGTCATATACTCGTATGATAATGGACTACCATTTATTAAATTATAATTTTTTTTTTAATAATAGACGATAATTTCGTACATTTTAATCGTATTGGATCAAGACTAGTGATATTCTAAATAGATTTTTTGCAAATGTCTTGCATATGACGTTTTATAAAGATATTATCTTGTATACTACATGTATAGGTACATAATATTATAAAAATTTTTGTAAAAAACTATTTTAGATTATGAATAAAACGGAAATATGTTTGGTTTTACAATAAATTCGTTTTTTATTTACGGAAAACACTTTTTGTGTAAGACAAACTGATAGTTTTGCTAATGATAATTTAAAAATTTAATGTTTTAATATAATATGTAGATATCTCCTCAATTTTTTTACTCTTTTATAGTTCAGTTTCTTAGTGGAACTAAAAATATCTTACATAAGTTTTACTATAAATCGTGTTTTTTTTTCGTGGGGGACATTATACTTGGGTTGCAAAATTAATTTACTTAACTTTTATTATAAAACTTATAAGATTTAATTGTATCTAAATGGACTAAAAAAATATAATAACGTACGAAAAAAATCAAATAGATTCATTCAACATAATACATAATATTTATAGATTATAATATATTTAACACATAGAGTAAGTCACTTAAAAAAATAACTTTATAAATCATGAATAAACAAACAATAAAAGGAATTATGATTTTCTATTTTTAAATATATTTTTGACTACTTTTGAGTAAACCGAATTCCATTTAAAATCATTATTCAAATACAAAGATGTATTATGACTTTAAATTGTAGGCAAAACTCTAAGGGCCAATTCAAACAGGTTTTTCATATTTAAGTTATTTGTCAATGAATGCCAATCTGACATAATTACATTTTATTTAATTTACATTTAGATACTTTAAGATATAAACTTGTTTCCTAATAGAATTATTACTTCTATAAAATACAAACAATATTTCTTCTATTTTTAAAAATAAAAAAAAAAACATGAAAAATGTAAATGAATTACGCTCAAACTTTATTTTAAATTTCAGTAGAAAAACTTATAAGGGGCCTTTAACTAAAATTCTAATCTTCATTTTTTATTTTACGCATTTTTAATCACAAAATAATTATCAAACTTTGTGATTTCAACAACTTTTGTCAAAATCTCGACTCCAAAGTTTAAAATTTGAAAGTTCAAACGCATATAAAAAAAATAGTCTATGTAGTTTAATATTTTTTAATTACTGTATTAAATGTCAAGTTTTTTTACTCACTAACAACAATTTTACCATACATTAATTAAAAAAAATTTCAAGTCAACATTTTAGCTATAAATAACACACAAAAAAATCCAAAATATTTTTAAAATAATATGACATCTAAAAATGCTAATATATATATATATGCTACAGACAAAGAAAGAAGTTGGGCATTGTATCATAATACACAGGGGCACGGTGCACAATGCCCGATTTTTGAGAGTATAGTAAGTTTATAGTGTCTCGAAATTTTGAACAGTGTCCAAAGGTACTTGGTCATTGTGGATAAAATATTTAAAATCAAACAAAACATAAGTAACTACTATTGAATAACTTATTTTATTATTTGAAAGTAGTTTAACACAAATAAAATGCATATTATTTATTAATAAATTAAATTATAATTATTTTGACTAATTATTAATAAAATGTAATGTTACATAATAGTATAGATATAAGTATATTTGTTCCTTAATTAGATAGATATCTCGTAAATCGTGATATCAAACAAATACAATATGTAGGTACTCTTTACGTATGAATGTCATTCCACATAAGTATGCATAGTTCGCTGTATTTAATTAACTTTGCCCTCAAAAATCTGGGCAGTATACACTTTGACCAGGCACTTTCGTAAAATGCCCGATCAATATATGAAAAATTGGAGTATTAAAATGATCATTCTTACATTGCTCAAAATGATTTCCTACTTTGCCTGTAACATATATATGGTGAAAATATCAAGTCTCTGCGGTTATTAATTGTTGAATAACACTATAAAATCATTATCGATTTTGTCAAAAACTGTGTTTTATGTAAAAAATTAAGTTTTTCCCTATTCGCTCCTTCGATTATTCAAAAAATAATTAAAATTTTTTATTTTGATCCCTCACGGAACCAACTAGATTAAGATCCAGATTTGCTACCAAATACTACCTTCAAAATTTAAGTTCAAAGCATTTGTTCTACTATAAAAATGTCTTCAGAAACTAAATTTAAAAAAAAAAAAACATAATCATTTTAAAATCAATGCATTCATTAGTCCGTTCAAAATCTAAAATTATATTCAATATAATTAATTTTTCAGATAAATTATGAATCCATATTTTAATTTATATCGCACAAACACGACGAATCCAGAGCAAAGATCTGGCGGAAGCTTACAAAGTTTTGTTACAATATAAATATAATATACATTGATTATAAATAAAATATTTAAAGCATTTATAATCGATGGTAATATCCAGTAGTAGATTTTGGTGGAGAGGCTAGACCCTTCTGGATCTGTCCGTCCCTCATATTGTATATTATATGTCATTTGAATTAAACACAATTAAAACTCACCTTAAAATCTGGTGTTTCGGGAATAAGTGTTCCTTCTCTGAACCATTGTACAGACGGTGACGGTTGACCCGACACTTGCGTGCGAAACTGAGCCGAATTACCTTCTGGGACGATAACATCTCTCATTAGGCTCAAGGTTGGAGCTACGTCTTGATTTTCAGGTACTGTAACGTTATTGTATAATATATATTAAATTTTGTTCACACGGAAAAATGTTTCACGGCTCACCAATGACTTTCAAATTAGCTGACAGGACAGCCTGACCACCGTCATTCGACACTAGACATTTGTACATCCCTTCGTCTTCTGGGAACACTTCAGATATATGAAGCGATACCGTTTCCCCGTCTTGCGTCATGCGGAAATATTTTGACGGTTTAATCACTTTATCGCCTTTTTGCCATTTTACTGATATTGCTATAATAATCATAATAATAACAATATAAATACAAAGTTATCACCTTATTTTTTTTTTTTTTTTTGGGGGGGGGGGTGACTTACGAGGTTGTCCAGAAATCTTACAGCTGAACGTCACAGGTTGTCCCTCATGAATCACTTGTCCTGACAACGGTTGAGTGATTGTTGGTGCCTGCTCTTTACCACTGGGTTTTGATTTGGGCTTATCCTTTTGTTCCAAGGGTTGGACTACCAACGGAGCTTCGCACCTCGCTTCGCCAGAATTGTTGATAGCCACACACTCATAGGTTCCACTGTCTTCAGTGACCGACTCGATGATCAAGAGCGTGTATTGGTTGTCTTCGTCCACTGTTTTGTAACGAATGTCTTGGGTGATTTTCTTTCCGTTCTGTATCAAAATAAATTGGAATCATTTTTAAAAACACACATTTTGTGAAAACTTCTATAATTATTTAAATATACCTTTAACCAATATACATCCAGTGGCTTATTAGCGCTGATTTTAACGTCAAACCTGACAAGTTGACCTGCTTTCACGACTGATCCTTGCATAGTGGTAAGGAAATTCGGTGGACCCGGTCCTTTCCTGCCGACTTGTTTACGTTCTTCGACAAGTAGATTGGCACTACATTTTGCTTTACCGCCTCTGTTCTCCGCGATGACCGCAAACACACCAGAGTCTTCCATAAAAACCTTAAAACCAAAATAATATTAAATAATATTCAGATCAGTTTGTCCCATTTTTGTATTGAATATAGATTATTACTTGTCTAATAATTAGTATGGACTTCGTACTAAACGTGTGTATTTGGAAGTCTGGCGAGTTTTGTATTAAAAAGTCTTCTCGGTACCATTTTATCGTGGGTAATGGTTCGCCGTCGAATTCGACCTCAAAACGCGCTTGGTCCTGTTCGAATGCACGACAGGGTTGAATTTTGTTTGTAAATATTGGCGGTTTGGAAGGTTCCTTGGAAAAAAAATAATGCTAACATGTATAAAATATTTGTATTATGATTTATGTTTTTTTCTTACAACTTTTCCTTGGACTACCCTTTCCTGGTTTTTACGTGTGTGTTCCATTTCAGTCGTCTCGGTAGCAGTAATCTTTCTGCGTATTTCTTTATCACCTTGTATCTAAATAAGAAATGTAAAAAAGTTTCCGAAAGTTAATGTTAATTTTTGTAATTTCTACTTACTTCTTTTTGAGTTTGTTGCTGTTTTGCTACATGAATTTCTTTTCCGTGCACCGACGACTCAGACGGATCCGGTATTACTTGTTGACTTTGATCACGTGATTTAAGTAAATTTGTTTTTTGCCAAGGCATTAATTCTTCTTTTTTATCTTTTTCTCTAAATAAAATAAATGTTGTTATATATTAAAATAAACTGTTCATAGAATTTTAGAATTAATTAATATTTACCTAATATGTTTATTAATTAATGTTAATAAATAAAAACTAAATTTTATAATGTACTTACAAAGATTCATCGTAATTTTTAGACATATTTTTGGATGTTGTTTTTAACTTCTCGCCTGCTAATGATACTTGATGATTAGCTTCTCTGATTCTTGCCTCTTTTATCACCTGATCCCCTTCCAACTATACACCAAATCAATAAATTATATTAAAAAATGTATTATTTAAAAGTATGTTTAAGTTAGTGCTAGTTATATAAAGATATGATTAATTCTTTAAAAAATAATTTATATAACTACTCTTTTTGTAATAAAAGAGCATATAATTAATATAATATAAATAAAGTTATTAAAAATCCAAATATTGTCAACATTTCTTTGTATTTATGAATCAATTATAAATTATAATAGTTGTTTTATCAATTATTGATCATAAAATGTAATAAAAATAAATTTGTCTTTATAAATAACCATATTTTTATATTATAATTCATATAATGTATAAATTATAAGAATAATGTTTAATATCAAAGAAAATGTTCTTTTATTTATTATTATTTATTATTATTAACATAATTATTGTTTTTAAATCATATTCAAGCAGTAGCAAAGATGTACTTTTAAAAAGTTAGATTCAAATATTAAAAAAAAATCTAGATAAAAAAAGTATTTATCTTTTATCCTTATTTAGATAAATTTAAATTTAGTCTAATCTTATCTAATTTTATTTTTATCTAATCCCGACAATGTCTTTCTCCCATATTTTTAAGTTTAAACAATATAGTCTATAGTTATGATCTAAGTTGTATGTACTAAATAATAAAACATCGAATTTCAATTTATTTTAGTTGCTGCTATTATTTTAGAGTAAATATAAGTATAAAAACATAATGATGGTTAAACATCAAATTATTATTTATATTAAATTAAATTATTATTAATATATTATTATTATTTTTTTAATTTATTTATGTATATATAACATTTACTTACTTTACTCAATTTACTATAATAATTTTCATTCTTTTTTTGTTTTACAGCTTCAGTCCATTCGGGTTTTGACTCATTCATTTGTTTTTGTTTCATTTGATCACCAACCGTTGATATAATCATATTGCTATAATCAACATTTTGAACATTTGATGCTCTATCAGTAAACACTTTTTCTAGTTCATTTTCTTTAAGATCCCTTTGATACTGCACCAAATCACTATCATACCATGCTAAACATATATTTCAATTAGAATTTGTCAAATAATAACAATTGGATAAAAGGTATTTTTCATGCAATAACACTTACATTTTAATAAATTATTATTTTAAATAAACTTACAGAATACTATATTAAAAGTAAAATAATAGGTATTCAAAACAAACAAAAGGTTATAAGTTTAAAAAGTCTTAAATGTATTATAATTCGCAATAAAATATTAAAAAGCATTGGTTGTTGTTTAGTATTTTCTATTACACAATATATCCGGACAAAGTATTAAAAAAAAAGTAGTAAGTATTTTAAACAAAAACTAACACAATACCTGATTCAATACTCCAAAAATTGAAATGCTGTAGATAGTTAGTAGAAGCTACGAAGAATTCCTCTTGACAAGCCAATTTACCATGTTAGAAAAGCCTTATATAGTTGGATATAAAAGATAAGAATTGGAGAAGTAGGTATGTGTATTTTTGAGTTTTATGTTGTGTATATGTGTAAAAATATTTTATTTTAATATTAGATCTATATACTTGAATATTATTAATTATTATAGCATTATTTACCTCCAAGACTTACACAGTGCATAGCCTATTTTGACATAGGTACTTTAGAATTTATAACATTCACAATCATGAAAAAGTAATTTTAAGCGTTTTCCATTGTTTTTATAGATTAAAACATATTTATACTTACGTCTGGGTGAGTTTTTCAAAACTCCTCTGTAATCATCATGCCTTGAATTCACTGTAAGCATTGTTTCCACGCGAGTCTCTCCACATGCATTTCTAGCAATAACTTCAACTTTACCATGGTCATATTGTCTTGTCTTTGGTATATCAAGATGCCACATTCCATCATAATTTAATTTGTATCTCATTCCCTACAATAAACCATTTATTTATATTAACTAACAAATTTCACAAACCCAAATATTTTTTCAAGATTTACATTAACCACAGTATTTCCATTCACTAGCCACATAACTCTTGGTCTTGGGAAACCAGTGACTCTACAACAGAATCTAGCCCAATCACCTTCACATATAGTGACAGGTTCCGGTTTGCTTACAAATTGTGGTGGTTCTCTACGTTTTTCTTCTTCTTCTTTCATTTCAGGTGTTCTAAAATATTATAAACCAATCAGAAACATGTAATTTTATTATATTATTTCATTCTACTTACACTTGCCATGATGCTTCCATTTCTCTTATTTTTTCGATACTCTTCATTCCTTTAGGAAGCTGCGAATCATAAATGATACCTGGTTTACCAGATGTTCTTATAGTGGCTCTTGTTTCATCTTGGCCGTATAAATTAGTAGCTCTACAAACATATTCTCCACTATCTTCGGGATATATCCAACCAAAATTCATTGCAACATAACCAAAATCATAAATTGGATTAAATCTATTTTCTGTAAAATAATAATAAGATAATTACTACATTGATAATTTCCTATAATATATATAATATTATATTAATTAATTAAGCATACTGTGTCTTAGTGGTTGGCCATTTAAGAACCACTCAACCTTCATATTAGGATCACCAACTGGAGCTAATTGACACTCAAATTTGGTAGATTCCATCTCTACTAATGACAACTGATCTTTAATTTGGGTGACAAACCTAAAATTAAAATTGAAAAACATTTTTTTTTTTCATATGGCTTAATATAGATGAGATACAATGGGGCAAATTAAAATAAATAAATAACATAAATAATAATAAATAATAGTAAAATTATGTATAAAATATGGTAATGTTAAAGAAATTCTGTTTCAAAAGGTGGACATCGAGCTTACACAGCCAATGCATTGCTTCTTCTTATAAAAAAATTATTCTTAAAATAATAAAATAAAATAAAATAACCTTGGTGGTTGTTTTTTCTCAACTTCATACAAATCATCTATGGTTAAATGAATCTCAGACGTGTATTTTTTAATAGCTGCTTCCATTTGAGTCAAAGCCTCCGATTTTTTCATACCTTTTGGTACTTGATTTTGAAGTAAGATTGTTGGAAGCTCTGTAAATTAAAAAAAATATTAATTCTGTATATTTTAAGATCAGAAATGAATGTAAACATACGTTTGCATGTGACCATAGCTTTGGTAATGGCTTCACCGTGATCATTTACAGCTCTACAAATGTACTCTCCTGAGTCTTCAGAATACATAGAAAGTATATCCAAAGAAACAAAACCCAAATCAAATATAGCTTTGTATCTATGCCCAGAAGGTAATGGTTTTCCATTTCGATACCATTCTACTCTTAATTTTGGATCATTTTTAGGCTCAACTTTTGTTTCAAAATGCACTGAACTTGCTTCTTCGACTGTTGTTGACTCAATCTGTGTATTAAAATATAATATTACTATTTCAATTAAAGCAAATAATATTCAAATAAAATAATTAAACATTAAAACAATCTATAAAGTTTAAGTAAATTATTTAAATTTGTTTAAAAAAAATTAAAGATACTAAATATTTATTAAAAGTTTTATTTTTTACCTGAGATAAGAATTTTGGTGGCATTGCTTGAATCTCATCATGAATTTTTTTTTCTTGTACTGGCCCTTGCTCTAATGCTTTTAACTTTTCTCCGCTCATTCCTTCTGGTAATTGTGATTCTAATATGACATTTTGTTTAGCAATGCACGTTAATTTTGCTTTTGTAAAGGCAGTTCCCCATTTATTTGTTGCACGACATATATATTCGCCAGAATCTCGAGAGTAAACATAGTCCATATCCAAAGAAATAAATCCAAAATCATTTATCACATGTACACGTGAGCCAGTAGCAAAAGGTTTTCCATTGAAAAACCAGTCGATTCGTAATGTAGAATCATTAACAGGTTCCACTCTACATTCAAAATGAACAGATTTGGCTTCTTGAACATCCAATGCATCCTAAATTATTTTTATTTTTACTATGGATTCTTTATTATAAATTATTTATAAGAAAATATTTACCTTCAGTTCAACAGTAAACCTAGGAGGATTTGGTTTTTCATCTTCAGCTAATATTTCTTCCCGTTTATACATATTTTCTTCGAGCTTTTGAATACTTTTTGTACCAGATCTGAATGTGTTAGGCAACTGAGGTTCTAAAACTATACCTTGTCGTCCTTTAACTTGTAACTTACACGATACTGTTGCTTCTCCGTGTTTATTAGTAGCCTAAAATTAGAATTGTTTATTAAAACTTTTTTATACTTATATTCAATATAATATTATTAATATTATTATTAATTTATAAACAAATGTGTACCATATATTATAATAAATATAGCAAGTTAGATCTATTCTACCCAAATAAAACAAATACCTATGTATATGTTAAGGAATGAAATTATTGCTTCTAAATAAATAAAGGTTATAAGTATTATATTTTTTAAATATTTTAATATGGCTGGCTAATTAATATAAATTTATTTCTTATTAATGAATTAGAATTAATTATGAATTTAAGTTGAAGAAAATTATACAAACATATATATAACATATTTTATAATAATAGCCGAATAAAATCCTAACAATTACAAAATTTTCTGTGATTTGAGGGAAAAAACAATTTTTTCATAAGTTACTCTGCAAATTAAAAAAAAAAAATGCATCAAGATCAGTCGATTACATGTCACATACACATATAGCCAATTATAAAATAGTTAACTGCAAGATTAGGTATTTTAATAACTAATAAAATTAATCTAATTTATTAATATTTGAATTATATATTATATTCAGGTACTTTAACTATGTGTCAATACTATTATAATTTATCATATTATTTATTAATTAATTAGTTAATGCCTAGTTGGACAAGTAATAACTTTAAATAATATAATAATGATAATAATTTTGATTTATAAAAAAAAACTAACTTAAAAAATAATAGTCGTTGCAGTATTTGTAACCAAGAACTCATGTATAAATTGCAAACTCAGAGTAGCTGTTGGGGAACATGGAAACATATATAGCAAAAGTGGCAAATTTTTTTTACAAAGATTATCTTTTTTTTTGAATGTGCCATTAAATTATGAAAAAATATTATTTATGTTATTATTAAAAAAAACTTAAGCTTAATGCATGCAGGACAATGTAGGACTGGTGCATGGCTTTTCAATGTGTGGTTGATACTGAGAATATGATTATATAGTACTTATATAATATTATACTATTATATATAATCAATGATATTATTTATATAATATAACTTAAGACTAAATTTACAAAAACTAACCTTGCAAGTATATAGACCAGAGTCTCTAATATAAACACCAGCTACTTCAAGGATAACAAATCCAAAATCATTAATTGTTTTTATACGAGATCCAGCTGATAATACTTTGCCGTTATGGAACCAAGTAACCGTCATGCTTGCATCATTTGATGGTACAAGTCTGCATTCAAAGTGAGCCAACGAATTTTCTGACAAACTAAGATCGCCCGGAGTTGTAATAAATTCTGGAGCTCTTCCCAGATCATCTTCATTTTCAATAGTTGCCCTTGATTTTCCAAGACCTTCAAGTTCGGCAATTCTATCAATAGTAGTATCCATTCCTTTTGGAAGCTGTGATTCAACAATGATACTTCTCTTTCCTTGAACTTTCATGCTGGCTGTAGTAACAGCTTCACCATAATGGTTGGAAGCTCGGCATGAATATTCTCCAGAATCTTCAGGATATACTGGAGATATTTCCAATATAACAAAACCAAACTCACAGAACGTCCTAAATCTAGAACCAGCTTTTAATGGTTTTCCATTCCAGAACCATTCCACCTAATAGTTTAAAACATTGTTGAAACTGTTTTTGTAATACTAAGTCATGAATTTACCTTTAAATTAGGATCATCAATAGGTGTCAGGCGACCTTCAAAATGTGCACTTTCACCTTCTCGTAGACTATCAATATTGGATAATGGTTCAGTAAACATTGGAGCTTGACGATTTTCCACAGATACTCTTTCATCTTTAACTCTGAGAGTTAAATCTTCAAGAGTTTGGATTTTTTCTAATCCTCCTTCCATTCCTCGAGGTAGTTGGGAATCTAAGATCAAATTGGTTTTAGAAGAGCAACGAAGATTTGCCTTAGTAGTATCAGTTCCTGCTTTATTAAATGCTCTACACTCGTATACACCAGAGTTTTCTTCATAACAATACAGTATATCCAATATTACTATACCAAAATCATGGAATGTTCTAAATCTATGACCATGCTGTAGCTTTTTACCATTAAAATACCATTCAATCTTTAAAAAAAATACAAATTATATAAAAATCATTTTTAGGGTTAATAATTAAATTCTAAAACATACAACAAGGTTTGGATCGTTCACTGGTATAACTCGAGCTTCAAAGTGAGCACTTTGTCCTTCTTTCAAATTTGTTATGTCGGCCAATTGAGTTGTGAATTTAGGAGCCTCTAATACAGGAGACGATGCAAATCCAACTGGTTGACCAGTAGCATTTTCTAACTCTCTAATTCTTGCTAAGGAAGTAGGTTGTAATGAATCTAAATACACACCACCTTTTCCGGAATATTGAATAGTGGCTTTAGTTATATCTTCACCGTACCTTCATAAAAAATAAAATTGTTTATTAATTGCATAAATTGTTATTAATTAATTATTAATTATAACTTTAAACCTACTTATTGCTTGCTTTACACACATATTCTCCAGAATCGTGGTCTTGTATATATGCTATATCCATGACAACAAATCCAAAATCGGAAATCATTTTTACACGATTTTTGTGTAATAACGGTTTACCATTGTGGAACCATTCTACTTTTAAATCTGGGTCATTGACAGGTATTAATGTGCATTCAAAATGTGCAGAATCTCCATCCTTTAAGCCAACAAGAGTCTGAATTTGAGATGTGAATTTTGGTTTTTGACCAGTTATTCTTTCTACACATTCTAGTGTAACACTCATCTCTGCAGATCCATAATCATTTGTTGCCTTACAAGTGTAAGTTCCTGTATCAGCTATTTTAGTACCAAGAATTTCAAGAACTACCATTCCAAATGCATATATTGTACGAATACGGTGACCTAAATAATTTAAAATGAAATAATACACGAATACTGAAAACTCAAACCTACCAGTTAACTTACTAGCTTCGATGGCATTTCCATTGTAGAACCATTCAACAACCATTTTCTGATCACCAACAGGTGTTAATGAAGCTTCATAATGAGCAATTTCACCTTCGCTTAAGAATCCAAGATCTTTGAACTATATCACGGAAAAAAAATTTATAATAAAAAAAAATGTATTAATTAACTTTTATTTATGTTACTTGTGAAGTAAAAATAGGTGCATGCCCAGTCTCTTTATCCATAATTCCTTGTTTTTGCCTTTGTAAAGATTCTTCTAAACTTTGAATTTTTTCCAAACCTTCTTCTCCTTTTGGATGTTGAGTATGTTCAATTAATCCTTTGTTGCTACTGCAATACACAGTTGTTGAAGTATATGTTTCTCCAGAATGGTTATATGCTTTGCAAGTATACACTCCTTGATCTCGTTCATACACATCAGTTAAATCCAAACTTATAAAACCAAAATCATTGTTCGTCTTAAAACGTGATCCTAAAAGTAAAATAAAGTTTTTCCAAAATTGACTATCTGAAGTAATGACTTAAATAATCTGAACATGATTAATGCAATTTTACCTAAATCAAGTACTTTTCCATTAAAGTACCATTCAATTTTGAGATTGGGGTCATCCTTGGGTTCAACTTGTGCTTCTAAATGCAGTGGTTTACTTTCGGCTAATATGAATTCAGGTTCAAGAGGTACAACAAATATTGGTTTAGGGAAAGTCGCATCAGGCAAAGATACTTGACGTTGATATTTAGAAGCGAGATTATCTTCTACTTTTTGTACTTTCTCTAATCCAATTTTTCCTTGTGGATGTTGTGTATCTAAATGAATGTCTTGAAGACCTTGAAAATTAAAAAAATTAGTTGATTTTGTTTACAAACTATTTTAAACATTTGAAGTATTGATATTACCTGTACATTTTAATGTTCCAGTTGTTACAGCCTGGCCTTTGTTATTACTAGCTTTACAAGTATATATTCCAGAATCTTCTGAGTATGCATGATGTATATCTAATGTCACAAAACCAAAATCATAGGCTGACTTGAATCTTGCTGCACTTTGAAGTGGTTTTCCATTTACAAACCAATCTGTCAAATATATAAACAATGTTTATTTAAAATTTAATAATACATTTTTAAGTATTTAAATACCAATTTTCAAAGTTGGATCTTTGGAAGGTTCTACTTGACATTCAAAATGAACATCACTTCCTTCTTTACATTCCCAGTTATTAAGATGAGAAATGAAAACAGGACTTTCAAAAACTGGTTCTGGTCCTTCAACTTGTCCAGCATGTGGTTTTTCCAAATCTTCAATTTTTGAAAGTGATTCAGGGTGTAAAGTGTTACTTAATAACCAATGACTATCTGATATTTTTAATGTACATGTTGAAACAGCTTCACCCAAAAGATTTGATGCTTTGCACGTATATATGGCTGAATCATCTGGTCTCAAACTATTTATTGCTAATGTGACCAAACCAAAATCAAAAGTGCTGCGTATTCTTGAACCTAAAATAATATATATTATTAAATTGAGTAAAAATGAGATTTATAAAGTATAAGGGATTATTTAAGTAATTAAAATGTATTTACATAAAATTGTGTATACCTATATTTTATATTTTTTTTTTATATATATATAAGAGAAAAATCAATTATAAATTATCTAAACATACCAGTTGTTAATGCGACTCCATTTTTGAACCATTCAATTCGAAGATTAGGATCTGCTCTAGGTTCTACTTGAGCTTCTAAATGAACATGCTGACCTTCAGCTAAACGATCTTGATTTTGCAAATGAGAAGTAAAAACAGGCGCTTGTTGTGGTCTTGTATCAATAAACATTTCAGGAACTTTATTCATTTCTGCCTCTTTAAGCTGGATTTTTTCCCATGCATCAGGTTGTAATGGTTCATGAATAATTGATGAGCGATCTAACATAAAAATTTTAAATAATTATATGTTACTAATATATGTATTTGAGCATTACTATTTACTTTTTATTTTCATTGAAGTGGAAGAAACAGCTTCTCCAGCTCTGTTAATTGCTTTGCATGTATAAACTCCAGAATCTTCTGCGACAGTTGAGCTGATGTCCAATGTGACAAAACCAAAATCATTTGTTACATGGAATCTTGAACCTATTTAAAATAATTAAAAATAAAATGTAAATTCACAAATCAATATTAAATAAGACATCTTAAATACATTTGTATAAACATATTTAAATTTTAAATTGGTTAAATAATTTGAATTCTACAACTTACCCATTTTTAATTCGACTCCATTAACATACCATTCAAAACGTAATGTCGGGTCACCTACTGGTACAACTCTACACTCAAAATGAGCATGCTGTCCTTCAATAAGTTCCGAAGGGCCTGTAAGAAGTTGTGTGAAAATCGGTTTCTCAAATGATCTCTCTGCCTCTTCTCTCTTCAATGGCTCTTGACCACGTTCTAGTTCAACAATTTTTTTAAGACCTTCTGGATGTTGACTTTCCAACTGAATATCAGATTTTGCTAATCAAAAAAATTGGTTATCATAAAATTCAATAAAAATAACAATAATTAACTTTTTTTATATTATTTACTTCTAACTCTCATAGAGGCTGTTGAAACCGCCTCTCCGAGAGCATTTGAGGCTTTACAACTATATACCCCATTATCTTCATCTCTTACATGAGAAATATCTAGAGATATATAACCAAAGTCATATGTTTTTGTAATCCTTGAACCTAAAATAAAATATTTATCAATATTATATTATGTTTCAAATTGATTAAAAATTCCACTAATACTTGTCTCTAATGGTTTTTCATTTCTAAACCATTCGACAGTCATCGATGAATCGCCAATTGGGATAAGACGACATTCAAAGTGAGCTGTTTGTCCTTCATTTATGCTGTCAATATTTTGTAAAGGTTGTGTAAACATTGGTCTTTGTTTTGATATAGGTTCTGAATAATCTGCACGTTTGAAAGGTACAGCCATTTCTAACTCTTTTATTTTTTCTAATCCTTCGGGTCTTTGAGAGTCCAAAATTATATTTCCACCTTCTATTATGCAAAACATTGTACATTTTTTTATATTTAAAATTCTCTAATTTTTGTTTTAAGTTATTAAATACCTTGAACTAATAAATTAATATTCGAAGTAGCTTGACCCAATTCATTGGTAGCTTTAACGGTGTACTTTCCAGCATCTTCGGGAACAACATGGCCAATATCCAAAGATATGTAACCAAAGTCATATGTAGTATGAAAACGAGAAGCAGATCCGAGAGGTTTGTCATTATGGAAGAATTCAACTTTCAATTTAGAATCGTGTACAGGTTTTACTTGACACTCAAAGTGGGCTGTTTTTCCTTCAGCTACCTCAGTAGTGCCCTGTTAAAATAATAATTATTTATTATTATGTTGTTTAATACTATTGAAATTAAGAAAAGTAAAATAAAAATATATACCCATAGATCAGTTAATGTTGGAGCTGTTGGTGGAGGCTCATCAATTTCAAGTTTTGCTGGGCGTCCTTGTGCTTCAAGTTCACGAATCTTTTCTAATCCATCAGGATGCTGTGTTTCTAAGTAGATACTTCTACGAGCTATTTAAAAAATTATAATAAATATCATAAAAGTAAATATTATATAATATTATATTTTAAAATTTAAAGGACAACATTTTCATAAATAAATTTACTCACATGCAACATTTATTTGACATGTATTTACTGCTTCTCCTTTTTTATTTGTAGCTTTACACATATAAGTACCGGAATCTTCAGCATATGCATACAAAATATCCAATGCAACATATCCAAAATCATGTGTAGTCTTAAAACGATGACCTGTTTTGATTGCAACTCCATTAACAAACCATTCTATTCTTAAATCAGCATCATTAATTGGTTCAATTCGAGTTTCTAAATGAGCATGCTCTCCTTCTTTCAATAATTCAAGACTAAATATACATAAATTATATTATAATAATAATTAAATATAATATAATATGTTGAATAAAAGTATATATAATTTTATTTACCTGTTAAGAGGTGTCAGGAATACTGGTTTTTGAAGTTCGGGTATAGCTTCTTGAGCTGTAGGTCTTTCATAAGCTTCAAGTTGTTTAATCTTTTTCAATCTATCTTCATCCAAAGTGTCTAACTGAAGACCAGATTTAGCTATATAAATAAAAATTGTTAATACGATAATGATAACTTTTAGTAATTATATAAAAATAATTTATTGATAAAAAAAAACTTACAATCAACTGTTACAATACAAGTAGTGACTGCTTCTCCAGCAACATTTTTAGCTTTGCACATGTATGTACCTGAATCTTCAGGATAAGCATATAGTACATCCAAAGCAACAAATCCAAAATCATAAACTGTCTTAAATCTATGGCCTTGAGGAATTGGTATTCCGTTTCTATACCACTCGACCTTCATAGTTGGGTCATTAACTGGAATTAATGTAGCTTCAAGATGTACACTGCGTCCCTCTGGAAGATGTTCTATATTCTTAAGAGGTCGTCCAAATTGTGGTTTTTCTGTCATTAAAACGTCTTCAGCAGCTGCTCTTTTAAATCTAGAATCATCTTCTAAATACTGTATTTTGTTCAAAGCTCCTTGGTGTTGAGTGTCACTAATAATTGATGCTCGAGATTGAACTCCTAGTTTAACTGATGACTCAGCCCTACCGAGTTTATTAATAGCTCTACAAGTATATTCTCCAGAATCTTCTGGTAAAGCGGATAAAACATCTAATGATGCAAAACCAAAATCATAAGTTGTTCTAAATCTATGTCCTGTTTGTAATGGTTTCCCATTGTGTAACCATTCTAATTGTAGTGTATGATCAGGATAAGGCTCTATGCGGCATTCATAATGGGCACTTTGACCTTCAATTAAACTTTCAGTTCCATTTAATGGAACAATAAACTTGGGTGCTTCAGTAACTTCCACTTCTTTTTGTTCTACTCGCTTGTACCTGCTAGAATCTTCTAGCTGTCTTAATTTATCTAATGCTGCTTCATGCTGGCTTTCCAATTGAAGAGAAGCTTTAGCTAAAAAACAATGTATTATTTTATAATTCTTATATTCTTATAATTAACTAAAAATAAGTTTTCAAAAATACTTACAATGCACATTCAGTGTGGCTGAGGTGACTGCTTGTCCTAAATCATTTATAGCTCTGCATGTATAAGTACCAGAATCCTCAGGATAGACATATTTAAGATTAAGAGCAACATAACCAAAATCATGCATTGTTGATACACGATTAGCTAAAAGTGTTAAATAAAAATGTTATTTTCAAATAAGTTTAAAATTATAAATATATTTAATAGTATACATACATGCTTGAATAGGAATTCCATTTCTTAACCATTCTACTTTTAATTTGTCGTCACCAACTGGTATTAATCTTGCTTCAAAATGAGCAGGCTGGCTTTCAATCATTGTAATATCTCTCATAGGTTGAGTAAATACTGGAGCTTGTGTTACTGCATCTTCTATAATTGATTGACGTTGATAACGGTTTGAGTTTTCAAGCTGAGCTAAACGACCTAATGCATCTTCATGTTGAGATTCCAAATAAATTGATTTTCTCGCTGAAAATATATTAAATTAAATTAATAAAAAAATTATTTGAATGTATTATATGATAAACTCACATTGAACGTTGAGATTTCCAGATGTAATAGATTGTCCTAGCCAATTAGTTGCACGACATGTGTATGTGCCAGAATCTTCAGGTAAACATTGGAGAATATCCAATGCAACAAATCCAAAGTTATTAGTTTCGGTAAATCGAGATCCGAATTTAATTGGGACATTATTGTGGAACCATTCAACTTTCATGGTATTATCAGATACTGGGATTAATCTACATTCAAAATGAGCTCGTTGGCCTTCCTTTATATCACAATGCTTCAATGAAGTAGTAAAAATTGGAGCCTGAGTAGTTGTCTCTTCAATGTCTTCTCTTCTGTGGTATCTAGATTTTTCTTCAAGATACTGAATTTGCTCAAGACCCATTTCATTTTGAGTATCTGTTACAATGCCTGACGAACCTGCATAAAAATAAAATTAGTAAATCAATAGATCATATTTAAGTAATAATAAAATTATTTACTTCTACAAGTTAGATGAACATTTGTTTCATCAACACCGAGTAAATTAACAGCACGGCACGTATAAGTTCCAGTGTCTTCTTCAATGACATCTATGATATCTAAAGCTACATACCCAAAATCATGAATGGGTCTAAACCGATGGCCTGTAAAAATAATAAATATATATTTTAATAAAATAATATATTATAAATAAAAAATATTTATAGTTTATTAATTATGTTATAACTTTGACATAATCTTACCGATAATAATTGGTTTTCCATTTTTAAACCACTGGACTTCTAGGTTAGAATCAGTGACTGGTTCTAATTTACATTCAAAATGAGCATGCTGTCCTTCTTTTAAATTCTCCACATTCTTAGGTTTGGACAAAAAGCGAGGTTTTATTTTAACAGACTCTTCAATCATTTCAGCTTTTTTGTATCTCGCAGAATCTTCTAAATATTGTATTTTTTCTAGACCATGTGGATGTTGTGAATCTAATATTAAATTCTGTTTAGCAATCACTTTCACTGAGCTGGAGGTAACAGCTTCACCCATTTCATTTCTAGCTTGACAAGTATACACTCCAGAATCTTCAGGATATACACTTAACAAATCCAATGCTACATAATCAAAATCATAGGCAGGGCGGAACCTATGTCCCGTTTTTACTGGACGTCCGTTAACCAGCCAATCGATTTTCATAGTTGGATCGCCAACTGGTTTTAATCTACATTCCAAATGTACATTTGTACCTTCAGATGTCTGTATATTATGTAATGGTTTTGTGAACTGTGGCGCTTGCATAATACTTTCTTCTTCAGTTGTCATTTTTTGATATCTTGAAGCATCTTCTAACATTTGTATCTGCTCTAATGCATACTCATTTTGACTTTCAGTTAAAATATCTGATCGGCATAATACCTATATAATATTCAAAAAAAAAAATATTAGATAATATTCATATTAAAATAGACATAATATTTACATTGACACATGCAGATGTATGAGCTGATCCTAAATGGTTAGTAGCTCTAACGGTATATTCACCAGAGTCGATTGATATGACATGTATGATATCCAAAGCAACATATCCAAAATCATAGTATGTACGAAACCTTGAACCTTTTGGAAACATAGTATTTTAATAAATTATTTATATTATATATTTTTTATGCAGACTTATTAAATGACAAATTAATCAAAATATTAAGATAAATCTAAATTAATAATTACCAACTGTTACAGGTTTTCCATTTTGAAACCATTCAACTCTCATTGTAGGATCACCCATAGGCTCAAGACGACATTCCAAATGAACATTTTTGCCCTCATTTAATGGTGCAGGGTCACTTAATGGTTGTATAAATATAGGTCTTGACTTAGAAATTTCCTCAATATCATACTGAGGTTCGGTGAATTTTTTAGATTCAAGATAAGGAGCTTTTTCAACTACTCCACGATGCATAGTAGATGTATCAATATTTGAACGTACTAAAAATATATGAAAAATAATTACATATTAGATACCAATATTATACAATATAGACTGAATAAATTTTTGAAAATTACCTTCAACTTCCATTGTTGCTGACAGCTGGGCCTCTCCTAATGCATTCCTTGCAACAACCACATATGTACCACTGTCTTCGGCTCTTACACCAAGAATATCCAAAGCCACATAACCAAAATCATGATATGTTTGAATTCTATTAGCGCTCATTATTACTCGGCCATTGAAATACCATTCAATCTATAATTAAAGTGAATGTATAAAAATATAAATAAATATACTCTGGAAATAGGTTATATTTAAGTTTTATTTGATATAATTCTAGTCAATAAAGAAATATTTATTCTGAATACTATCAATTCTTACAAATATATCGTTTAAATTTTTTATAAAAATATTTAAAGATGTTAATCATTTATTGATAAACTATTAATCTATAAGTTAAAAAAAAAAAAATACTGTTTATATTTGCAAAAAAAAAAAATAATTGTATTGAAAAGTATTTATGAATAAAATATGTAACATTAAGTAATAATTATTACCTTCATGGTCACATCATTTTGAGGTTCTACTCGGACTTCAAAATGAGCTCTTTGCCCTTCAGCAATTTTATTTGTTCCTTTTAATGGTCCAAGGAATCTAGGTTTTTGTGTAACAACTGTTTCTTCTTCAGCCTTTCGTTTATTCTTTCTAAAATTTTAGTTTGATTAAAAATCATTTGAAAAACTCAATTACAAATTAATTGACTTTTGTTGATTTACCTTGAATCTTCCAAATATTGGAATCGTTCAAGACCTCCAGGATGTTGGCTATCTTGGACTACATCTTTTTTAGTAAGAACAGTCAAAGTAGCAGATGTTGAAGCATCTCCTAAATTATTAAAAGCTCTACAAGTATATGTTCCAATATCAAAAACAGTTACATATTTTATTGTTAATGCGACATATCCAAAGTTGAAGAATACAGTCATTCTTGAACCTAAAATAAATCATCATTGTTTAAATAATCATAATATTAGACTTTTTTTTTATATTCATAAAATATATACATACTGGCTTCAACTGGTTTACCATCCTTTAACCATTCTACTTGAAGTGTCGAATCTCCTAATGGTTCTAATCTTGCCTCAAAATGAGCAAAACCACCTTCTTTAATGTTTTGTTGATCTTTAATTGGTGTTTTAAATTGTGGTGGTGCAACACTTTCTGGTGCAATTATTTTATATTCTTGATTTTTTTGTTGTAAGTAAGATTGTTCTAAGGCCTCGGTTTGATCGATATACCTTTGCTGTTCTGGGTAACCTAAATCACCTGTAATACTGCTATGAGCTAATGGAAAAAAAATATATATATCATTTTAAAATTTTGATGAATAATTAAATGTATTAAATACTCACCAATCACATTTAATGTTGATGTGCTGATAATTTCTCCCCATCGGTTTATTGCTCTTAAAGTATATTCTCCACTGTCTTCTACACGAAGATGCATAATATTTAAAGAAACATAACCAAAATTAAATATTGTTGTTATTCTTGAACCTGAAACCATTACATAATAATTAGTATTATTTTAATAAAGAGATTCTTTTTTTTTTATAAAAATTATAACATACTTGCTGTAATAGGTTTTCCATCTTTATACCATTCCACTTTCATTGTTGGGTCACTGACTGGGTTAAGTTGAGCTTCAAAATGTGCATTTCTACCTTCTTGTAAATTACCCATATCATGTAATGATTTAACTAAAGTGGGTGGTAATGGTTGAACTTCGTCGTAACTATCACTTCTTTGATATTTGGAATAATCTTCCAACTGTTCAATATATTTTAAGCTGTCTGGATATTGACTTGATTTATCAATTTCATCTCTCCCTATAATATAACATTTAATATCAAAATACAGTGTTTTCATTGAAAAAAATTTTGTTCAATTATACCTTCAACTTTAAGAACAGCAGTAGATTGAGCTGTTCCCGAGCTACTGGTTACTCTACATGTGTATTCCCCAGCATCTTCTGATATAATGCTCAACAAATCCAAAGCTATGAAGCCGTAATTTAGTAAAGTCATAGCTCTAGAACCTTGAAATAATAAATAATAATTAATAGTTAAATGATTTTTAATTAACAACTACATTTTGTACAAACTTACTTGCTCGTAATGGATAACCATTTACAAACCACTCAGCCACCATTGTTGGATCTCCAATAGGTTCAATTCTAGCCTCGAAATGAATTCGACCATCTTCTTGTTGAGTTATGTTTGCAAGGGGAACAATGAACCGTGGTGGTGGATAAATCTTATCTTCTTCCGATCGAGGAGTATGGTATTTTGCTCTCTCAACATGTTTTAGAAAAACGACTTCTGGTTCTGGCTCAGGTCTATGAATGATGTCAAAATACAGAATAAGTTTTTGGCTAATTTTTTGAAATAAATAAAAACTAAAAAAAAACCAATTCTTACTCAGGTTCAATTACTCGTGTTGGTTTTGGCAACCTAAGACGTTTGTCTCCAGTGAAATCTTCAGGGCGAGGTTTCCTTATAATGTTAAGGCGAGCCCGTGTTGCTGTCGATCCAGCTGTGTTTTGAGCTGTACATTGATACCAACCTGCATCTGTTGGAGAAGCTCTTGCTATTTCTAATACTGAACCACCACCTTCGGTCCATACAGATACCATTCCTGGTTGTTCGCTGACGTTTATACCATCCTAAAATAATATTGATAAATTATATACCAACATATAATGTTAAAAATAATAAAATATTTCAACATACTTTTTGCCATGTTATTCTTGGTACTGGGGTTCCAACAGCTCTGACACTTAATGTAACTGATTCTCCTTCGTTTATATTTAAAGGTGTAAAACGTTGCACAAACTTTGGAGCAACTACAAGTTCTTTTTCAACAACTCCCAAATTGCACTAAATAAATGTAAAAAATTTAATTACATAAAACTTACTATAAACTAATTATTTTAACCCATCAACAAGTACCACCTTAATAAAAAGCTTAGTGAACTATTTTTATAAACACATTAATATTTTAACAAAAGTAAAGACTTCATTGACATTTGTAAATATTTTTGAGACATACAAGTATTATATATTAATACTTTATTGCTTTAAAATTAGTTTTGAAAGAATAAAATTTTGAATCAAAAAAAACTTCACACGTAGAAGATATAGGTACATAAAAAATACTTCTGTATTAACACTCCGTTATATTTGGTTTTGTTGTATTAGTATAAAATATTGAAAAAAAGATATTCGTTATTGATTAAAATAAACTTAATTTATATAGAAAAATTAGAAACTATATTTTATAAAAAATAAAATATTAATTAATATTTTTTGAATAGCACAGAACAATTATATAAAAAAATACAAATTAATATTGTATAAAACAAAGTAAAAAAATGTGATTGTAGTATTATATTAATAATTAAATTACCTAATATATTATGATATTTAATTATTTATATAAATAAATTATAAAAATATCAATTAAGTAGTATTAGATTATATTATAATATGTATTTATAATGAAACCAAATTTTTTCATTAATAAAATGTTCTCAATAAAAAAACAAAAAATGGTTCCTTGAGCTTATAGTATTAACAGGCTGCATTATATAAGCAGAAAAAGTTGATAAGTATATAAATTAAATTAAATTCATATTGTTAAAAATGAATACTTAAAATTAACTTATCTTTGGGCTTTCAATTTCATTGATAAGAATAGACAATTATTATGGTCATACCTATTATACTAATTTAAATTTAAAAAATCTTGTATTTCTGAAAATAATATTATACCTTAGTTACTACTCTTTGAATAGGAATACAAATAATTATAGATGTATAAAATACATTTTGGATAAGAAACGGAAAAATGTAATTGTAATTCAATCATAATATATAAATGATAAATCTATTTATAAATAAATAAGTTTTTTTTTAATAAAATAATTAAAGCCACTTTTCTAATAACAATTTAAAAACATTAATTATAATTTTCTGAAGATTTTTATGATAAAAAACAATACAAAAATGTATTGAAAAAGTCAGAATAAAAGATAATATGAGAACTAAGGGCTATGGATAAACTTACTAGATTTTTGATTCCAAATGTATAACATAATTTGGTGTATTAAATGACTTTCAAGATAACTTTTCAAGAATTAATCTTACATAATTTATCATTATATGATTCAGAAGCTAATGTCTTAACTGCCCAAAAATGAATCGCTTGTCTCGTCAATGCATTGTTGGCGATTAAGACTATTAGATTATTAGTTATTATTAGGTGTACGTGATGTATAACATATTATAAAATACACAATGGATAAACAACCATGGATATTTTTTAATACTATTCTCAGAGGAACAAAAAAAATATTGCTTAATATTATTACTTATTAGTTATAACTGTTATAAGCATATCGCACATTACATTCACCTTCAATATTTGGATTTTGGAACATTCCTAAGTGAGAACTTTAACGTTGAAGTTTGATATTATAAAAATAAAAAAATATAATGAAATTTAATATTATCGTGTGATAATGCATTTTGGCGGGAATCGGCAATAGCGGCTGATAGACATGATAATCACAATTGCGAGAGAAAAAAAAAAGAGTATAAGCAATAAAAACTCACGCCATGATCGCAAATCACGATTTATTAATATTTAAATTTAATTTTTCTGTAAACACAATCACAGTCACTCTCATCAGTAACTACCATATGACCGTTGTATAATTACAAGATAAAAATAATTCCGACCAGATGCAAGATTACAAAAATTATAAAAACAATTCTGACTATATAAACAAAAGGTGCCGCCCAGGACGACCGTGATGACCCTAGCGGCCTCCTAGTAACCGTTCCCTAAACATTTCTGGTCCCCGGTTATATCATTAATACTTATTACTGAGCGATTTTTTTAAGTAAATTTTCTTTGAATTATCAATTATCAATTTACTGGGATACTGATTTTTTTGGGAATTTTAAGTAGCCATTTAAATGTAAATGCCCGCTTAGAGCCTATAGTCCCCTAGAGACTACTTTTACTTTTACCTTGCACAGGTAGATGAAGAAATTTTTTTTCGCATTTGATAAAATCGAAGATGGATTTAAAAAAGAAAACATTTCAACTGGTTTATGCCTGAGTTTCATAACAGTCTAAAATAAACGAGTGCGGGTAGTTTCTTAAAATACTTTTTTTCGTGACCATTACCTATTTAATATTCTTAATAATTTATCACTTTACAAATTCAGACAATCTAGGACACCGCGACCCGAGACCCCTAAAACAGACTTATCTCGAAAAATGTCTCGTTTTTTTTTTGCACCCCCTGCAGCCCTGTTAAATCCAGCACAGGGTATATCGTAGGTACACACCAACGTACTTTCGTACCAGAATGCCTTTACCCAGTGCCGAATATAGTGGTGGTGCAGGGGGTGCAGCAATGCATCTGCAATTATTATTGTATCGTTTGTACACAATTACATTCTGCAGTTTTAATTAATATTCTGTAACTTGTTTTCGCGATTAAACGAAAAACGAGTCGAGAGTGAGCGACACACCGAGTGCAAAATATTAATATTTGGTGCGACGACGGCGCCGTATTATAACCGGGCATAGCTAACTATAGGTACCTACTAGGAAACGTTTTTTCAGAATTTTCTCTAATTTCTTTTTAACAACCTAGTATTCTATCCCCGTCGAATAGAAATTAATATTTGCGTCCAACTTATGAAATTTTTGTTTACAGATGAAAAACGGTATTGCCGTTACATAAATACAAACAATTCGAGCGTTGATCTTTTGATAGACGGATGAGCAACGGCACAGGAATATTCGATGATTAAAATTACGTACAGATATGCAGGCCGTCGAGAGGTAACGAAATCAATACAATTGTCCATTAATTGCATTCGTCTCTACTGCTTGTGATTTCCGAAGTAACGCGGCGTGCCTGCATTACAACATTGCTGTTTTTTTTTGTTTGTTTGTTTTCGACCAGCCGCGATCCGTCCCAAACAAGTTGTAATGTGTACGATATTTTTTTATTTTTCGTTCGGTTTCGATAATTGACCGCTGTCTGATAATTTACCCGATCGAAACCTATGATGCATTACTGGCCGCGTTACGGCATAAAAAACATGATCCCGGTACCCGCACATATGCGCTTCGTATGACTCGCATCCCGCCACTGTGTCTAGGGCCTACGAACATTTTTTCAATACGGCTTACGATTTTTCTGTTGATATTTCATATTTTTTTTTTTTTATTATTATTATAATTACGATAAATTTACATACAATCTGTACGCGTTAAGCACGCATCAAGTAATACAAGTATATGGGTAAGAATTTAATTTACGCTCAATGTCCGTCATCGGAATCGCCCACAAATCAGATTTTCCCTTTGGTAAACAACGCTTGCAAAATATATTTATCGATTTTTGGACGTCACGCATGCAAAGGTGAAAGATCATTTTTCAATTTTGAAGAGGCTTAAGAACTGGCAGCGATCGATTGTCGGGCAAAGTAAATTATCTTCATTATCGGTACATACAATTGAATACGAATTGCTCCAAACAATCAATAGATACCGAAAAAAATCATCGAGTCATTTACAAACAAAAAATGTCGCACCATAACATTTTATTTAACAGGTTAAGCGCCACGTAGGGCTTATTGATCCCACATACTACTCGTCAAAATGTTTCTTCTCAGTTCTCAGATTCAGTAGATTTGCCTAAGAATGTTTGAACGCTTCGAGGAATAGGAAAAAAAATGTCCATAAAAATAAACAGCTTGAGTATTTCGATTTACCGTTTTATAAACTTGTCCTACAGACCACAATCTATTTCATTTCCATAAGATAACATGTAAAATTAAAATTCTAAAAACCTTACGCGACGATAAAGACAAATACTGCACGCAGGACCCGAATATTTTACATGGCGCTATTGACAAGTCACACCGTAGGGTCAAAAACCCTATGTGGCGCTATATGCAAAATTACATTTTTTTTGTCGTCGCAATTTACTACGTTGGTAATTGTTGATTATCTCTTGTTTTATATGTATTATTAAATTAGTTTAATCTGATTAACATATATAACAAGAAGTTAAGTGAAACAATATAAAATATAAATACCATTATATATGGTAGGTTTTATTCTACAATGAAAAAAGTGCCTAGGGCCTACGATCGTGTTAATCCGGTCCTGCGTGCGCGTGTTGTGGCTCACAGAATTTCTACTTTGCAATTTTCTACGCCGTCCCGAAAATTTCAAACGATGTGCTGCGCCGTGACAAAAATCGGCCGGCAGTGTTGTACAACAAGCCGCCCGTCTTCTTGTTTGCCGGTTTGTTCCTCCGTGCTCTCGTGGTATCGACGACCACGCGTGTATTAATTGTAATTTCGTACGGCCGCTTCGGAAGCGGCGCATCGTTCATAAAAAAAAAAAAAAACGTTGTAAATGCCTGCCCCCCACTTCGAAACGAAATAGTTTCCGACAGATATTGCAACGTTGTCATTGAATATTACAACTACCCAGGTATACGTAAAGGTGGGCACGTAATGCATGAAAACCTGGTTTAGTCGTCCGATAAAAATCAATAATCATTCGAACGCGTATGACGGAAGGATGACCACCATTTCCACCGGTCGTCGGATAACACAGCGTATCAAAAGCTGTCTCCTAAATTATTTCGATAAGCAATATCGGTCAATACAGACAGCTATTGTATAGAAGTAACAGAAATAATATTAAATAAAAATAAACTCTGTGTTCGATAGGCACTCGCGTAGTAAAATCGAATGGTTATAAAATAAGCTTGGACAATGATAAAATAGTAATTGTATTAATGTAACGTTGCGTATAAAAAAATGGCACCCGGTTCAATCGCCCTACTCAACCGCGGAGCATGGGGCGGGAGCTTTGTATTAGTTGTCGACGAGTTGACCGTATAGGCGACCCGTCTGTACGGGCTACGGTAACGAATTGAACGGATTTTTGATTAAACGGTGATTTAAATCGTCAATGAATTATAAAGAGTCTACGACCTGTGATCCTATTAGCGCCATCTGCTTAACTAAATAATTGATTATTTTAATCTGGACATCTGTGTATCAGATACACATCACTGGAACATTTAAATATTTAATTGCCTATGCATAGGCAGATACCGTACACGTTTAACAATGGTAAACACTTTCATTGTTGTGACTAGTGATTTTTTTTTTTTTTTTTTTATGACAGCCAAAAGGTAGTATACATAATTAATTTATGCAGATAGGTATTCCGTTTTCACTTATACTACACATTGAAAACGATTTACATTAATTTGCCAACGACACTATACTACAACTATTACCTAACGTGGTTTTCGTAACGATTTACCAAAGATAGAAATAACAAAACGTCGTTAGTTTTGACGTCATTACTCGTTAAAAGGGTTAAGTTCGTCACGAAAAGGAACTACAATATTTACTTGGAAAGAAGTTTCTCCAGATTTACTTCTTGCGACACAAACCACTTGACCTGCGTCTGCCTGCGACACATTGGTTATCATCAAACCGTGGTCACCAGATTCGTTGACCAGTATCTTGTGCGTCGCGTCATCCTTGATTTGCTGCCCATTTATGTACCAAGAGACCTCGGGATACGGTTTTCCCGTCACACGGACATCGAAACGTGTCAGTTTCCCTTCGGTCACGTCACGATCACCACATACGCGCACGAAATTTGGCGCCAACATCTTGCCCTCGACCACTTCTATCGACTCGAGCTTGTTGTGGGTCTTGGTTATTACGTTCTCCCTAGTAAAAAATCCCAGCGACGTATTATTAGTATAATTCGCGCTTTACCTATAATTAATAGTACTTTTAACAATCGTTTACAACCGCGCTTAAAAAGAAATTGAAAAATGAGAATAAAATTTTTGTTGAAGATATAAAAGTTCTTATAAGATTATACACGACATAGAAAATCGAAAAAATAAATGAAAAATATAAGTAGGTATATGTTTATCCAAGCAAAATTGGATAAATAATATTGTTTCGACATTTTCACTACATAGTAACATGTTTTTAAATAAAATTTGAGTATTGTACAAAATGTTGACATAATATGAACATTTTTTAGGTGGAAAATTCATTATTGGCTTGCACAAAACATATTTATTATAACTTGCTAGTAGATTTATAACCGGCGAGTTGGGAATAGTCAAACTCACTTGTCTTCTGTTCTGTCATATGCCATAGGCATAGGTTCTACGGCAAGGTACGCAGAAGAAACTACACAGCCTTGTGGGTTTTCTACAAGCAGAGTGTAATGTCCAGAATCCTCACAACAAACTTGTGGTATGTAAAGTGTAGCGACTTGATTAGTGAAATTGATCTGGTGTTTTGGTCCGTTTACGAGTCTCTGGCCGTTCTTGAACCAAGTCAACTATACAATACAAAAAAAGAAAAAAAAATCGTTAAAAATGTGTTGTTTTTTTTTATAGCTACTATGGTATCGTGTTTTTTTCTTTACCCTAGTATCCTTAGCTGTCGACACTTTTACAGTAAACGTAGCGTTCGATCCTTCTACTAATTTCGAGTTGCGCGGTTTCTGGAGCACTTGAGGTGCTACGACCGGGCCTTGGTGTGCGCTGCTTGTAAACTTGACATCCTCTTCGCCCAGATACCTCTTGGTGATGGATTGCCTGAAGGACACTTCACGAAGCAAACGATATTCGAAAGTGTCGACTTTGAAATCCTTATTCGAAAAACATAAAAATCATTGTTGAACCGCGACAATAGAAATAATAATAAGCCACATGTAGTAATAATAATAATCAATGATCGACGATCGTATGTTTATTTTAATATTTGCTTACTTCGTCGATGTTTGAATAATTATTTGTATACAGCGTATTTCGTGTCTGTTGTAATCGTTGTGAACCATACGTGCCTTGAGGTATTTGAACGGTATGACCTATCAAAATTCAACACGTTAATGATAATATAAAAGATTAAGTCAATCGATAATCCTGCATTTATTTTTACACTTTTGGTGCGATTTTATTTTACCTTCTGGTTGAATGAAAACAGAACAAATTGCTTCACCGTATTGATTACGCGCCGAACATGTGTATTCACCTTCATCTCCTGGACCGATTTGATTGATCGTAAGAACAACATTCCCTGTTTGTTGATCATACGTCATCTTGTATTTACTTGACTCTGAAAATGGATATTTCATTCAAAAGATTGTTATTACATTATATTTTTTTTCTCTATTGCCGTTACATAATCGCTGTGCCTATATAATATTGATCAATATAACAATACTGTACTATATTTACCTAATAGTGGAGCGCCTTTTCTGGTCCACGAGACGAAAGGTTTTGGAATACCGGTAACCTTTCCTTCAAAAACGGCATTTCCACCTTGGGCGAATCTGGCGTTTTTGAAGATCTGTTCAAATACTGGCGGAGCAGCGTCATTTCTAAAATTGTATTTGTTTTTGTTAAATCGTTTTACTTAGATATCATATTGTAACGTTTATTTATGTGGGTTCCGACTTACCCAAATTTTGGAGTAGACTGCTGTACAATAAACCCTTCGTGAACTGAAATTTAAAAAAATATTATAAATAACGATAATAAATTAATATTTTTTTATGATTTAATAATATGTCAGTAATAAAAAGATTAAATTAAGAAGTTCTGTTAAATATTTTCCAAAAATAATGCGTATTTTATGGTTTCAGAAAGATTCAAAAGTATTTTTTCAATAAAACATTCGAGAATCGAAAATTGTATGCATTTAAAATAATAAAAATTCAATTTACGAAATTATGAAAAGAAATCCAATTATATATAATAATGTAAATAATATGTAATAATATAATATGTGTACGTTATTATTTATACAATTATGATTGTTGGTATATAACATATATTTTTTAATTTTATAATTACACCCTTCGAGTAAACGGTAATTATAATAATATCGTTTCTTGGCATGGTAGCGCGAAATACGGGATCAAATTACTTAAGACTCATTTTTGGAACAGGTCATATATGCATCATGCACTGTGGGCGATCGCAGCTGTTTTACGCCAAGTGACATTACAACGAAATAAAGTAAACACTATGATTTAGTTGATGTTAAAAACCACAGTGGCATTTATTTCGTACGACAGTTTTTGTGTGTCTAATTTAATGGCATATGCACAATTTCTTTAATTATATTACGCAAAAATTAAAAGTGTGTGAAGTAAAAGAAGAATTTTTAAACACGATCTTCTCGTGACGGAGAAAAATAAACGGATTCGGTTAAAATAGTAATAATAATAATAATTATTATTATCACTCTTTTTTTTTTTAGTCTAATATAATAATAATAATATACCAAAGTGATTCGGCACGATATCGAGAATATTGCGGACGCATGCGCGTGCATTTCTATTATCAGCGTACCGCGATTTATAGGGTATATATTTATAACTTAACAGTGTCAGCGGTGCGACGGATTCAACTCGCTCGCACGTCACACAGGCAAATCTGGTAAAATCGAACACGACATTCAATGCAAACCACTACTTATTGGTCAGCAGTCGGCCCGAAATGGGTAAATCTGGTTTTAGCTAAGGGACATGCATAACAATAATTATTGCCGTCAAGGTCTTCTTATTCTTTCGTGTATGTGTTTCATGAAATCGGAACGCGCATAATAATATTATATCATGACTAATAGAGTCGGTCTAAAAACTAAATATTTATTGAATGCCTCGTGTAATAGTGTTCCGACAAAGGAACACGCAAAGGCCAAGTCTCGGCGGAACCACCGCTAAACGCACGAGAACACTCGGAACGAAAATAAAAAAAAAAAACGTTACGATTTCCTGAAATAAAGTACCTAGTTGTAGTGTTGAAACATTGCATCTTGGAACGCAGTATGGGTTTATACGAATAAAATATAATATAATAATTAATAAATATAAAGTGTGGTACTTATAACGGACTTCAGACGTATTAGATATGTGTTACGGTAATCCAATAGGCGATGACAAATAATAACCTTCCGGCATAAAATAAAAATAAGACAAAACGCCAAAGATGGAATTTTGTTTTTTGTCTAATATTTTGTGATGATCGACATAAACGGATTTGATATGGGTAGGCACTTCGTATGTCGGACTCGACGAAATGTATTATTTGAAAACATCCCGTTTGCCGTATATAACTGACCGAAACCATTATGATTTAACGTGTCCAGTCTAGGTCAATAAAAATATATATTAAGTTCTTAAAAATGTATTTCGGATTGATTTGTTTAACGAATTACACTTAAATACATAAAATAGTACTGTTATGTACTTATTGGTACGTACGTGAATTATTATTGGATCTATTACAAGTGATAAACGTACAGACAGAGATTTTTTTTTACATTTCATTCTGTCGTGGTTTTTTCTTACCGTGCAAAAACATTTACGGTTTATTCATATTATTATTAATACAATAACCAATAATAATAATAATGTATTAGTCTTATTAGATTACTAGATTTTGTATTTGCGTCTGTTTTACTGGACGGTTCAGTGAAATATAAGTTAAACGGGAAATTTTAATTTCACAGATCTAACACCGGCTGGCTGTTTCGTTTAACTAACACAACAATATTATATATCATAATTTACACTACAATTAATTTATAAAAGCATACCTATGCGATTAAATCAAATTAACTCTGTTATTACGATAAATAACATTTTTGATAAAAACGAATTGTGTGAATAAATACAATAACTATGGTTTCAAAAGTTATTAAATATTATAAATAGTTGCGTAACTAAGTATTTGCAGTCTGGTTTTATACGCGCGGTGAGTGTTTCACAAGTTTAAAAGCAGAATTATTATTATTATAGGTATTTTTCGTACATGTGTAGATTTGTTTAATTTGAAAAATGTAATGTTTAATTGGTGAAAAAATACAACTGTGTTCAACAAGATTCATTTCAAAAGTATAGTTAATATGAATTAATAGTTGAAAAATAAAATATTTCTTACGATTTAAAATCAAGGGTTTTTAATATTTTTCCAACATATTGGTTAATGTCGGAACTGATAAAAAGAAAACAAAATAATTTTGAATTTCGTTACAAGTACCTATACTAAAGCAGACTAAAATATAAATCGATTACAAGCTTACAAATTATACAAAAATGTTTATAAAAGCCTTAAAAATGGTTTTCATTTCCATAAATTATATATAATTTTTATAAGTGGCATAGGTTTGGACGCCGTGATTTCCCGTTTCCCTGCCGAGTTGACTGAACGAGACAACGGGAAATAACGGTAGCAAAACTCTGTTTAATATCAAACGAAGAGAAAAACATAGATTTAACGTTTTATATTTTTGTATCCGTAATTCGAAGTCATGATGAAGACGACGATGATAACCGTACGTATTTAGTCCCGTCCCCCAAAACAATTTATTAATCAATTTAACCAACTCGCGCCCACTCCAAAAAAAAAAAAATAATAATAATTATACATCGTCGCCGTTGTTTATATTATTATTATACATTATTATTTATACATTACGAATTTCTTACTGTGAATTGAAATGTCTCGCGGTATTTTCGGTCTCCACGCTGGCCGCAAGATCATTTTTTTTTCGTGGTACAATTATATTATCGGTTTTCGATTGTTTTTTTTTTACCTCCCGCGCGCATTCGTACGTATAATTATTGTGTCGGTGTGATAAAATATATTTTAAAGGCGAACGATATATAACAATATTATCTATTATTATTTATGGTCACGCGGCGCGTTCGTTTTGCCGACTGCCGCCGAGTAACGCAACGTCGAACTTGTAATATATTATGAAAGGTCGATAGCATTTCGAAGCACCAATATTGCTGCACAGAGTGTCTCCAGCCTTGCGCGAATCGTATAAGGCGATACGGCGATACGGCCGGTTTTCAGTTTGGATGAAATTATTAATCATCGCCGTGTAAACAGTCGCGTCGCCCGCAAACATCGGGGAATGCATATCGTTTATACGGTACACGCGATGAGGTCTTTTGCGCGCACGCTGTATATGCACTCAGAGGACGGCGGCGCGGCGGCGGCGGCGGTGGCGGCGGCTTGTATCGCAGCTGATCGTAGCTGTCATCCGATACGCGCGTGCACATGCGACGATATTGTGTACAATATTTTATGTTTAATGAGCGCGGTGTAGGAGGTATACAATTATTATTTACGATACGATGTGATAATCCGTTTGACTTTTAGGTGCCTAGGTAGGAGGTACTAGTTTATATTTTCTTGGTGATTTTTTGAGACTTTGTAGGAATATTTTTTATTCAATTTGACGTTTAAAAGTATGTGTTTTGTCGCTGTTTGCGAAAATATTATAATATCAGCTAAAGAAAGTCCTATATTTTTTTTTTTTTTTTAGACTTAATATCATTGCAAGTGAAATATTTTTCTGAAGACTTTAAGTACATAATATATCGAGTAGGACAAATATACCTTCTTTTTTCTCTTTATTATTATTGATTAGCATTTTGAGCTTGAATCGAAATCACTAGGCAGGTTACTCAAAGGCAGGTTGATAAAACTGGGGCGCACGATATTTGTGTTCATTATATACTACACTTAATTCTATAAAACATTTTTTATTTCAAAAATTTTTTTTTGAATATAAGTTTGTACAGTTATATAGATCACCGGCCTATGTATATGTGTACAATATTATAAAATGAAAAGACGGATTACGATCTCAGGTGTAATATTTACTGTAATTGATACGCAACGAACGGCACGCGTACAATAATATACGATGCGTCAAATTCCCAATAACGTCCAAACCACTATCATGTGACAATAATATCATATATCTTACGAAATTGTATATAACAATTTTATCAATGTTATATACAAAATACATTATGGAAAACAGCGATTTTTGAAATAATTGTTATCGATATGTAGGTAAATAGGTATTCGTATACACAAACCATATAATAATTCTCAGTGCTACCTACTTACTTATGCTTTTTGGTGCATTTGACGTGTAATTTGTCCGAACTGTTAATAATTTATTGTTGCGCTCTTATAAAACCAAAATATTTTATCATTACATTACATAATAATACCGAAATTGTTATAAAAGCAATACGGGATACACATTATTCGAAATACTCATGATTTGTCGTGTTTTATGTGTTTTAAACATGTTTTATGCGAGATGTCGAGATATGACAATAAGTGTCTATAGGCGTTATACGCATTGAGTTGTTTTGTATTTAATGTCTACCAATATAATAAGTACAAGAATATTATTATGTATTTATGAGCGGTATTCGTTGAAACGGAACTTGCCGTGTGCTTTGAATATTAGTGTTCAGTTTATAACTATCAAGTTAAAATTAGTTAAAATGCCATGTCTAACTCTTGTAAGTCTTGTACAAAATCTTACAACTTTAAAACTTATACTATAAAATAGTAAAAACCAAAGATCTGTTTTAATATTCATTGATAATTTCTCATACTTAAATTGTATAAATAAGTCAGTTTGTTCAAATTAATTTAAGCTTATTCATTTTCCAAAAATTTTAAAGAATAAACACAAAGAACAAATATAGGTATAGAATCGTATAAATAAAAATAAAGTTAAAAAGAAAATTACCATTATAATCTCAAAATTACTTAATATTTTTATTATTATTCAAACACGGATAGAAAGATAGAAGCAATTATTTAATAATCGGCTTAATTTGTATTTTGAATTATCGTGAATATTTCATAATTTTGTTAAAAATTATTTAAATTTATGTCTAAGATTAAAAAAATATTTAACTTCTTTTTTCTAACTTCTTTTTAAATAATTGTAATGTAATACGCTACATAACCTGAAACAACGTCATAGATTCTTTAGTACTGAATCATTTTTTTAAAAATAAAATTCCCAAAAATAAAAGGGTAGATTAATATCCTGAGAATGCTTATAAGATATTTGGATACATCTCAATATTAATAATATTAAATCGTCTACGTTTTGAGATAATGTTAGATAAAATATAATTTATTTATATTGTTAATTTTTATAAATTCTAAATATAACGATTGAGTATATTTTCTTAATATATTTTGGTTTAAATGCACTTTAAATACCATTGATATTAATTCATATATAAGTGACTTACGTCTTTATTCGATGAAATTATATTTTAGAATAGTTTATATATATATATTATAATATTGTGTATTGCGTAATATCAGTCAAAACGGTTATTATTTTTAATAGAAATATTTCTTTTATTTTACTTTAATATATTACGAGTAATTTTTTTGCCAGAAAGTCAAAATGACACTTTATGATAAAAAAACATAAAATATATATACTCGTATTAGTATTTATATTTTAGCGATAAAAATAAATAAGTTGATATCTCTTCGAGATCCAGTTGAATTATTTATGTGCGGTATGTATTTTTATATGCCGTCATTAAACGGTCACTGGTCGATCCCGTCATAATAGTCGTGCGAGACGACGTTTATAGTGTTATAATGTTCAAGTAAAGATTTGTGGCTCGGAAAAATCGAACAATGGGCTTGGATTTTGGGACGAAACCGGGACTTGTAGGCGCGTATGACCGCTAACTAATGATTCGCGGACACGCGTGACATACACTACATAAGTAGGTTCCTAAATATAATTTTATCGACAGTCGGGTAACCGTGGTAAGTAGGTATGGGCATGGTATTAAGTACCTTGTCTCTGTGTGGTCTGCGTGAATTGTCTCGTGACCTGTTGTTGTTCAGTATGGTTCACGCTCCTCTGCCCAGTGTTTAACGACGAGGAGGTGGTGGTGGTGGTAATTTGTTGTTGTTGTTGGCGGTTCATGGCTGACGCACAAGTCTCCTCGCGCTCCGGCAGGACCGTTGGCCGTCGGTCGGCACCGGAATCCTTCACTGGCTCCGGTGTACCGGCGATTCGACGTGCGTCAAACGAATTGGAAAACAATCAAAACAAAAAAAAAAAAAAAACGGTCGAACGGAAAACGCACGCGACACAGATTTTAACAACTGTATTAATTGACACTCGCGGTAAATAGTCTCGCACAGGTTCTCAATGACGCTCTCTACAAGACGTGTGTATAAGCGATTTCCGAAAATATCTTTCGCCAAGTATATGTGTGTACTACGACGGTGGTATCGTGTTGTTCTTTTCGATATTCACTCTCGGACTCGCCTTGGTGGTAACTGAATCACCGAAGTATGTGGTACTGTGGGTACTTGGAACGATGGCGGCTGAGGCGGCGGCGGCGAGGTCGTGGTGGGAGACCGACGTTTGAGTAATGTGCTTTATTTAGATCTCTGTAAAATTAGAGGGTCCCTTACAGGCGACTATCTATGTGGGACGTGTTTTATTTTATTTATTATTATTATTATTTTTCATTCTTTCTCTATTATTTTTATTTTTATTTTTCTATTAAGAAATGTGGGGTGTGTACGGTGAACTTGAAAGTGTTGAGGTGCCTGTAAATATACTTATAATAGACAAAAACGTAACACGTCGACAATGCGCGGTTTCAAAAACCTCAATGAAAATTTTAGTGATTAATGTTCTAAAAATAATAACCCTTGTTGTCGTCTGGTAATGAGTCGGACTACAATATACATTGCGATAAATGCACGAGCCACGATGCAATATTATTTGATTTCATTTTTAAAAAGGGTAAATAAAAAAAAAAAATATCAGTTTTCCACGTCATTATGTATTGGTTTTAAAAATTACTTGTATCATTAAAACGAAAACAATATTTCAAACGCAAACAGCTAATAACTTTAAAACTACCTGCTTGTGCTAAATGAAAATCAGCCGAAAATTCAAATATGAATTTGTTACTTGTAACTATAAATATTTATGTGTAGTATTTAGTATAAGTACTATACTATACGCGTACTTATAGACTCTATAGTATAGGGTATATATTATAGTACTATAGAGTGAGGTACTTAAATAATATGATGTACAATTTGTTCTCTTTTAAACGAAAAGTAACAAAATCACTGATTGTTAGGTGGCTACTGGCTAGTTTTGTAATATAAATTGGTCAATTTTAAATTATGGCTTATTCTTTTTATTTTTTTTTTTTTTTATTGTTCATTATAGCATCGGAAGCATAGGCCAATAGCTTTGTAGATTTAAACATTTTATATATACATTTGATACAATTGATACTATAATAATAAGTTATAACTATTTAATTATTAATTGTTTTTCTCTATTTTTATGGTCTTGGGGAATGAAGAGATGCTTTCTAGTTGGCAGTCGGGTCCGATTATCTCGTATAGGTTCGTTGGTAGGTATGTTATGTTTTTTCCTTTCTTCTTTCAATCATCAAATGTTTTATTGTGAGGGTAACTCCGCATAAGATGTATTCCGTTGGTGGTTGGTTTTTCATGATGTGTCCGTGTGTGAGGTGGGTGTGGCCGATTCTCAGTCGGTTTATTATAAAATTATGGCTTATTTTGGGTTTAGACCTAAATGACATACCTACTAGTATAATACAGTTAATAACTACCATGTTATTATTTAGATATTTAGATAAGAATTTTTGGTTTACGAAATATGTGTAGGTGGCATTTTCATTTCTAGCAACTATATAATTACATTTAAATGTTTTAATCATTTTTAAATAAAATGTACACTCGTATTATTTCGAACTATATTATGTTTTTTAAAGCTCTTAATGTGTTATTTTAAATTCCTGTAATATAATACGATAACAATATTGTTAATTCAAATTTATTTTAACGAATTACAATAAAATAAACGGTGAAAATATACATGCTTCAATATCCAGTATAACATTTTAAACGATTAAAAATAATAATAATTACTCAATGGTGTCAATAAAAACTATATAATATTATGTTGAGTCGTATTAAACATATGTTAACGAATAACGATATGATGAAAATTTTCTTTTTGAACAAACGTTATAAAAATCTAAACTTTTAAGCGAGCTGTTCTTGTTAAAAGATTTATTATTTTAATATAACGCTATCCATAATAAAAAAAAATTACATTTAAAAATGTTAAAAACATATTTTAGGAGGATGTACGTCATGAACGCACTAGGACTCTAATAATATGCCACAGATATTTTATGCATAATATGTTTAATGTATATGTCGTATTATATATGATAATATCATAAACCACGATGAATACCTCCACACGTATAGGTTAAGGTATAGCTGTAAATTCGCACCACTTTTATGACAAATTCCTAGCTGGCCTAGCAGTGTTTGAATTAACGATGTACACACGGTACATAAGTTCGATATTTCACCTAACCTGCCAAGACGAAAAAAACTGTAATTGATAGAAAACAAACTATATGAAAATATGATGAATGATGTGTGCGTTCAAAGACCTTTTTACGTACAATACCGATATAATAATATATATGTTATCATTAATCGAGTTACATATAGGTACTAGACGTGTTATAAATAGAGTGACGAGTGTGCATATTATTATGGTGTCTCATAGACTTATTTTTTAAAAATTAATCCTCCTCCCACCATTCATACATAATACTGATTGCGCACTCTGTTGAAATTTGTCGCCAATCTCGCCTGCAGTTGAAAAACGATAGCAGTTTGTGAGGCATTTAGGATCTGGCCAAAAATGTTTTTAATTACACCATAGTATAGAATATATCAGTTTGTGTTTGGGTCGAAAGTATTTGTTTTTATTAAGTCTCGATTTCTTTTGTTTTTCACTTTAACGATTTTTTTTTAGCACATTCAATCGACAAATACGAATGTTGACATAAATAATATAAAGTAATCTTCACAAAAAATAAAATATTCAATTATATGGCCAAATGACGTTTCGCTTATAAAAAAGTAAACGTCTTGAAGTCACATTAGTGAGCATTATATTAACAATAATTTTGCGATGACTTATTTACTAAATATTTTTCATAGATTTTTTATAGTCTAAATAATAACAATAAATTTTTGAAATCATTTTTTTATGAACTCTGAGCACAGGAATAATCAATAATTTTTCACATTTTTTTTTTTTTTGATTCATTTTTAGATTTAAAACATGTATATTTTACACATGTATTGTACAAGCACTAACTAGTACACGCAGAGTGTAACAGAAATGTCAAACAATTGTATAATGTATTAACTAACTATATAGGTGTCTAGGTAGGTAAAAACTTTTGTTCTTATAAATATTACTTTTTTTTTAAATATATAATTATCTAACAATAATAATTTATTATCTATATTTTAAAAATGTATAACAATAAGAGTTATTAGTTATTACATAATATTTGTTAGTATATTATATTACTTATTAATTATTAGGACTATTGTTATGATACTTGTCTGTATATATATTTGATTTATTATATAAGTTCTTTGATCCTTCTGTAGTTCTGTTATATTCTGAACATGTACATCAGTACATTACACGTCGATTAATGTCGAAAAAATACAAGCAACTAACAAAGCAAGCAGCCTTTTTCGCATCTTGTACTCCAGTTTTTAAGTAATCCGATGAGTTTCACTCAGAATCGTTTTTTAAATTTGTTCATAATATTAATCGTTGTTTTTATGTATTACTTTAATTTTATTAACTCAGGACAGTTATATATAGATGTATTAACATTATCAATGGCAATCTCACTTGTCCGTAAAAAAATGACAATGTGTATTAAACTCTTATATGATATAATTTATTATTTCGAGTCCGTAAACGCGATGATTTGATGCATATGCTTACCAAATCTGCCCGATTAACCAATAGTAATAATTTACTTATTTTGTAGTATAATCTGTAACTTGTAACCAATGGCAACCATTAATAAATAAAAATAATTTTCGATTTTCATCGTGAATCCCAAAATCCTTTTGTGAGCAGCTCCCGGGGTTGGACTTCTTCCTTTTTAAATTAGCCTATCATCTTCCCAGAGGTCTAATTTATCCCTGTCCCAAATTCAATCGCAATCGGTTAAACGGTTTGGGAATGCATAAAGGACAGACAGACAGATATTTATTTTTATATATACAGAGTGATTCATTAAGCGTAAAGTACTCATTATCTCAAAAAGTATTCATTTTTTCAATTTTTTTCTTCAACATTTTAGACCTACGCTGTTCTAGAATTACATAATTGATTAATATTTTTCACCCTTATATTGATTAGGTAAACCACTATTAACTTTTGATTTTCAAATGACAACCCATACTAAAAATGTTATAATTTAATAAGGTTTTTTTTTCTCGTGAATTATCATGTTAAAATTTTAATTTTTTGTTAATTCGTTGACGAGATAGAGTTGAGCGATTCCTCAAAGTTGGGCGGTTTTGAGAGTTATTCGTGTATTAATGTGTTATACCTAATCTTGTTCTTTATTATAAAATAATTCACGCGCATAAATACCTACTATGATATAATAAGTGTAGTATATTATTACTTACTAAAATATTCGTTTGATTTACACTCGATAACAATACTGCAGTTCACTAGATCTTCACCGTAGAGAGGATTAATTAATTCGCTATCTGAAAAATACAACGCGTAATAACATTATATTATATAATACGACTAATAATTATTATCAATAAAAATTTCAAATTATTTGATTATAGTATCATTAGTATAAATGTTATTCATAGTTTTCTGTCGTATAAAAAGCAATAAATTAATCATTTGCTATAACAAGCCTTGCCAGTTGGTCAACGTTAATTTATAATGACTTGTAGATAGTAAGGTTCATACATGATACTATACAGCAGATACCATTATAGCTATACATTTGGTATAATAATGGTATATTTAAAGCAGTTAAAGTAGGTACTTTGCTTGAAAATCATATACGGACATATAAGAAATATTATTATCAATTTGGTTATGATAATTAATATCGTTAGTCAATTAAATGATGACCTCTAGTGGGGGATATGATTGTAATGATCGCCTGTATGGTAGTAAGTAAAAAAAAAATTCGTTAACCATTTATTAAGGTCTGATCTCCAAATTGTATACCTATAAGCTAAACAGTAAAATATGAAGTATGAATATCACTGCATTACACTAATATACAATTTACCTACCGATGGCATTTTATAATTGTCTTTAAATTGGACTTAATACTAAAGCAATATAAAATGTAATATAAAAAAACCTTTAAACGTATGCTACAAATATATTATGAAAATAATTTCATACACAATAACATTGATTATAAATACTTGTACTTATAATCAATAAAAAATAAAACCTTTAAATAATTACTATCAAGATATATTGTGGATTTTATAATTATTTTCCAAACTGTGTTTAGATAAATAATTAATTATGCTCGCAATCGTATACACCACATTATTAACATATTATTATATTAATATTTTTATAAAATAACTTCTATGAAATCTTAAAAAGCCTATTAGCAATCACACTTTTTTACAAAAAAATGTTACTTTTTATAAATCCCTTAAATTGTTTTCATGACTAACTAAAAAGCTGTATAATATTTTATTAGCAATTTTAACAGTTAAAAAATAAAAATAATACCAATAAAGTTTTATAATAATCGAGTAAAAATGTCGTAATACAATATTAATATAATATACTCGTATGACAAAAAAAATGTTGATTTTATTTTAAATTGATTCATTAAAACTGTTTGGTATTAAATCGGATCGCTTGAATTATAGTTATTATAATGAATTATAAACTCATTCAAAAACTTATTTATAATAAAATTTGCATACTTTTATATTACAAACTCGTCATTACTGGCACTAGCCAACTTCTTTTTTTTTATCAGCACATTATTGAATAAACGAATAGAATATGAAACGACTCGATGAAATATGAATGTCCCAATGTACTTTACTTACCACAAACTTTTTTTTATAAACTTGGCTGTACAATTTATTTATTTGCAAATCAATTTTTATGAAATATAAATAAAACATAGGTAATTATTTAATTTAAGAAAATGTTCATAAGTAGGGATATCGTTATAATAGGTAGTAATAAGGCGTATTAATTCATTTAAAATAAAACAATATAGTGATTATAGTAAAACCGCTGACAGTGGCTTAACATATATAATATAATGAATTACGGGAATTAATAATAAATTAATTTTTTGAACAAAAAAAAAAAAAAAATACTATAATATTTAGGAAATTCTAAAAATATTTTTTCAGAATTTACCTTCATTGGATAATGTATAGGATTATTTGTAATAAAGTTATCGCATTAAGTTATTTTGAATTATATAAATGTGTAGGCGAACATAAAATGTTCAATCCTTGCCCACAATATATTTTATCCTCGCGGATCTAATAATTAACTGTTGGCATAACATGAGGCGTTAAAAAATAATTATATTTTACGAAAAATATAATATAGAACAAGGGCAATTTATTTATTGAACCTTTGAATTTTAAAAATGCAAAGTATTTGTGCTTCACGCGCGTGTTCAATTTTTAAAAATAATTATTTAATCAAAAGTGTCAGAATATTTAAAAGTTAAATAATCTTTTGGAGGCCGTTTTCAGTGTTTTATTATTGGGTTTTTATAAAAATATTGCAAGTCTTTAAAATTTTTAATAATAAGACATTCAATTTGATCGATTTGTGTTCACATTAAATGTGAAACTCAAATATTAAAATAATAAAATATGTTATTGTTTTTTTTTTTAATGTTAAAAAATATAATTAAAATTAAAAAAAAAACTTAGTTAACATACATATATAACATATATGTATATATATGTATATATATACATATATACATTGAATCTATAGGAACCACAAACAAGTTGTATTTCAATATTTTACTATTCTATATTTGACACAAATATAAATTATTGAAAATTAAACTTAAATGTGTGTATCCACTAAATATTGAAAAAAATAAATAATTTTAATTAATTTTGATACAGTTTTAATATTTGGTCATTATTTATAATTGATTCAAACAAAGATCCCGTGATCAGTTCCACGGTACATTGACGTAAGGCGCACACAGTTCTACAACTTAAGTATCTATAATAATTATTATGGTCGACTCGACTCTGTTCTTATTGCACAAGATGTGATAACAGTTGTTCAAGTATATAAAACATTTTTTTTTTTTTTTTTTTTATTATATTATGTTTATTATAATAAACGTCGTTGCTTGGTCTGATGTGATACTATAGTGTTAAACCATTCAAGTGCCAAAAAAAGGTAGGTTAACACGGTATGATGACGCAAAGTTACGAAAAAATAAAAAAAAACGTTTAACGTTGCAATTTCTCTCAACCAAAAGCAATGTACCAAGTACAACAGATGACGGTAAATATATATTTGAGCATTAGGAATCGCGTATGATTCAGTTCAGTTCAAAACAGAAAATCGAAAACGTAACCAAACGTTGTGTTCAATCACTGGCCAAATTTTTTATCACTTAAAAACTTAATCAACTTTGGTTTCTTAATTTATATTTTAGGTAACTAACTTTGTTTCTTATAATTTATATTATAATAGTACCCATGTTATTATTGTTAAATGTTAAAGGCAAGGCTGGGAAAGTTAATTAATTTTTTTAACTCGTTAAGTTAAGTTAATATAAAAAAAATTAAGTTAAAAGTTACTTTTCTTTTTTATTTAACTCATTAAAAGTTAATTTGAAAAAAGTAACTTAACTTAGTTAAAGATGAGTTACTTTTTTTCGTGTAAAATTAATTGCCATACCTTTTTATTAAAACTCAACAAATAATATAATATAATGGAGGTCTTACTATTTTTAAAAATGTATGTAATTGTATCAATTACAATAGGTACTTACATACTTTTATCAATTATAATATTCAACAAAACCCCTACGATTATCCCTATAGTCCTATAACATTTTTGTTTAATAATAATATTATACAAACATATTTTCTGTGAATTAACAATTAAAATATAATAATTTATTACTTATAACAACTTAATACTATACATAGTATATTATATATATGTATCAGACCTTTTCGTTATTTACTCGTAACTAAGTACTTATTACGTTATTTTAATACCTATTGAAATTTCAAATACAGAAATAATGAGAAACACTTGCGACAGTTTACAATTTAGAACTTGTTTAGAATACAGAATAAAATAACATAAAAAGTATTTGATTTTTCAGACAACTATTATTTTTTTTTTATTTAAAAATAAGTTATAAAAATCAAAATATAATTTTATACCTATGAAATTTATATTAGGAAAAATAAATAAATTAACGTGATTTTAAAATAAATTAACTCGGTAAGTTAGAAGCTACTTTAAAAAAAACAAACTCGTTAAGTTAGAAATTGCTTATGAAAATAAAAGTAACGCGTTAAGTAACTTAACATTAACTTTTTAATTCGTTAATACCCAGTCTTGGTTAAAGGTACATTGTTTATATTATCATTAATACTAGTAAAACGGTTTCATTGATCATTCCCCTCGATAATTTTATATTAGACACATATTGTATATAGGTTATACAATATAATATAGTAGGTACGAATGATTGATATTTTTGAACTTAGTTACAGTCGATCGATTGTTGTAATATTATTATTATATATCATCCAACTCGATGACAGAATTTCATAATTCTTAAGCTTTTTACTGGCCAAGGCTTTTAACCTTGAACACGTCTATTATTATACTAAGCCACGGGGTTTATTCAGCAATTAGTATAATTAATGGAAACACTCTGCGTTTAAAATATTATTTCTCGACTAAATGTGAGAAAAGCGAAACGTTTTATAAAATCACGCGTCGCGTGTGATGATATGCGACGAGTGTGTATGATGGTTGATCAAAAAATGTGTTCGAGAATATATTGCAGATATGACGTAGGTACAGAGTTGTGTTGGTCTGCACAGAAACTCATCTGTGATCACTTTAATATAATGTGTACACTGCCCACACGCCACGTCAAGTCAAATGTTTTGTCAAGACAAAATATTTTGTCGACACTATATTATTATTTTAAACGAGTGCAACCGAACGAACGGTGCAAAAAACAACAGTATACGGACCGTCGCGGACTGGATTTTAACCATTAACGGATAGAAAACCGAGCGATCCTTGAACAGAAATATTATTAGCTAGCGTCTGTTCTGCGGTGATTTATGTTTCCTCGTTAGCATATTTTAATATATCACGTCCATCGTCCATATTATTATGTGTCGTGTCACTTATATATATAATATGTACAGACGAGTCTCCGTAACTCGAATCTCAATGAGAATAAACATAAAAATAATATTCGGCTCGTGTATTTTTCGAGTTATATACCTCAAGCACAACTATTAAAAACACTTCAAGGGGCAAGAAAAAAATTTGATTCGTCCAGGGTTGTATGATATTTATTATATAATTGTATTCAAACGGTGGCGTAAAGTTTCGGCGAAACTTGAGGAGGGTATATATTTCTGTACCGCTATTATACAATAATATCGTGTTTAGCATTTTAATAAAAAAAAAAAAAAAAAAAAAAAAAAAAATAGAAAATCGATTTGATAACATCGAACGTGTATATGTAAGTACATCGCGATGACGATTATGCCGAGACGGTTCGCAAATCGTAATAATAAGCTGAAACGTTTCCAAACAGTGGCTATATCTATACCGCGCGTACGATATGCGATGAGAGCAATGCAGCACCGCAGAGTGGCTCAGATACATTGCCAAATTCGCGAAAACCACTGTGCACGCAGCTTGACCAACTATAATATTATAATAATATGCATTATTGCAGTCGGTATATTATTATCATCCTCACACTGCTCCGTCCGCCTGCAGACAAAGTCCTGCGACGATGGTACATATTGAACGTGTAGGTAGGTAGCCGTATTTAGGAACTTGCCGCCCTAAGGCAACAACAACAAAAAAAAAAAAAGACCAAATAAATAAATTATATATTGAAAATATGAAAAAATCAACCGTCTGGAGCAACAGCATCCCCCCCCCTAAATACGGCCCTGCGCGTGTGGGACCATAACGAGGACAAGGAAAAATAATAATATTTTAGACCTCTAATATTCTGCAGTAATACGTCAATACAGGACGGACGTCATGAATAGTATTATACAATACGGAGATGATGATTTTCCTGCTGAAAATTTTTTCGATTTTTCTCACCGGAACGTTTAACCATGACCGTTAATCAGCACACGGCTAGTTTTGAGCGTTTTGTCTCGATCGTGTAAGTTTTTTAACTGTTAGTAAATTATTCACGAATCTAGGGAAAACCGTGCATTACATAATTTTGCTTGCGTCCAGTTATAATACATACAAATAAAGCACATAAAATCCGGTAATATTTACAGAAATAAAAACTGTAAATTTTAATCGTATGGGACACCAGATGAGCGGGAACAAAAACACTGCTGCAAGTAACACGCCTTCGTGTCGTCAACCGCGACGGAGAAAATGTTTATTTTTCGATCTAACGCCGATCACAACTATGAGCACTATGTTGTGTGAAAAACAACGAGTCTCAAAATGTTGAAAGGTTTTTTTTTGCATTTCGAAAGTTTGTCTTTTGGGGTAAGACCCTCCCCTTGAACGGGTCGTAACGACGCAAAATTATATCTTTCGTCGTCTTCGACGCCCATAACGATATTAATATACCTAGTGAGGACGAGTGAATATTATATCTTGTTCTTAAATAATAATAATAATAATAATAATAATTATTATTATTATATATTGTTATTTCGAGAAAGAGAAAGAGAGTGAGAGGGTGCGAATAACGGGACAGCAAGATAAGCCGTGTCCGTCGACAAGGGCGTTATTATTAGACCGGCTTTGCCGGTGATTTTTTAGGCGGCACCCGGAGAGTCGTTTATTATACGCGCGCCGTCGCCCGTCGTCGTAGCCGAGTTGCCAAAAAAACAGCCTCAAGACACGATGCCAAATCCCGCGGGCGGCGGCGGTCGTCCACTGTTTTCTCCTCCGCCGCCGCCGCCGCCGAACGCTAAAGAAATAATGATAATAATAATTATTATTTTATTATTATGTCTGCAGGTTATCGTTCACTCGCGGAACACATACACAACTGCAGTCCGTACGGCGCAAGAAATTCGCGTTCTGAATACTCATGCCGATTTATCGATAAAGTGTTGAGTAGAATAGACGTTCCTGTGTATAGTCATTGATTTGACGATGTTTTCTTTTCAAAATTCGCGGTCTTTCGATCAATTTGGCACCGTTGTTATTATAGTAACAATCCGAACGGGATATCATAAGAACACCTACGAAAGAACATTAAGATATGCACCGTCAGACTATTTACGGGACGCAAAACACGTACGACTGTTATTATTATAATATATTATTATGCGATGATAATTTTGATCCAAGCCAGGCGAGCGGGACAATAATACAATAAATGTGAGTAAGTGTAAAACTTTGGACATTTTTATAGAATCTGATTTACAAAAAATAAACATCTACATTATTATCACAATTTGCGTACGAGACTTTTCGATATTCTGGGACATGCTGTATCGTCCGACGGTCGTCCTTGAATCTCTTCTAATTTAAAATCTGTCGCCCGTTGCCATTTTATTTCCATTTTCGATGTCTACATCATACCGTTACGACTGACAGACGGACGGCCATCGGAAACCATGACGAGCTTATATTATTATGTTTGAAAGACGGTTAGGTTATTGGTGACGGTGGCAGTGATGACACGGTCGTTCAATGGTGTCAATGGGTTTACTCGAGTAAAAAAAAAAACATATTTCAAATTTTAAGATACACAGTACACGTCTATCCCAACATCTCTACGCCAAGAAAATCAAGAAAATTTAAACGCGTCTATACAATTGCATGTACGTATATACTAATAGTATAATATTTAGTGTCTCACACAACTCATTGGAGGTGGTCCGTGGTAGTCTGAGTGGTAATATATACGTATTTTGGTCACAAGAATATTTTCTGGTAGAAATAAATAAAGATGAGTGATATCAAGAATAAAATTATTTCCTCTTGAGACGAATTGCATAAACAGTTTAAATATCCCATATTCTGGTACATAACTTGAAAAAAAAACAATAATTCGAGTATAAAGCCATGCTGTTGACAAATTTTAAAAGGGGTGCGTGTAAATTCCACCAATTTTTAGGTAGTCGATTTTAGAGCTAAATTTATAAAGACGAATGTAAACTTCGCCGGTATTAAATTAGATAATGTAAATTTCAACGATATTATATAAAAAATCAAATTCAAATTTGTACGCACAAATGCACAATTATTCTGAAATATAATATACAGTAAAATAAAAATAATAAAACTAACTTTGCCAAGATTTAGTTTGAAAAATTTAATATTACGCTTTATGCGTTTTATCAGAACGGAACGTCAATTTTACTCATGTATTACTATCATAATCTACACATTAATATAATAATAAAAAAAAAATACAATCATTTATGCAATAAAAATGACTGTCCTTGAACGTTGAAAAATCATTGAACGCGTTATGTGATTTATTTTAATCTTAAATTGGGAAAGAAAACGTGTGTCATTATAATAACATTTAGTTTTAATTTTAAATTAAAAATAAAGTTCTTCAACAAATATTTTTGGTGGAGTTTACGTTTATTTTACAGGTCAAAAGTTACTTTAGTGGAATTTACAATCGCCCACAAAAGTGCGTTGCGTCAGTTGTTTTGTCTTCTACAGGGGTAGTTTGTCAAATCACCATTACCTTATTATACCCTTCTCTTTTTACATAATATTTTTTGTTCGGTCATAAATCTGCGAAAAAAAATTAAAATTATAAGTATTAAAATAAGTAATCCCGTTTGATATTAAAATGATTTATGAAACTATAGGCACGTTTTGATGACGTATATCACGTCCGATTGGATTAGATTATATTATCTTTTACGAAAGAAATATTTACCTACCTTTATACAACTTTTCGTGTAACTAAAATAGATTTTAAAATGTAAATATATGATAACAATGCCAACGCAGACATAGCTCATCTGTCTAATTATAAAACGTCATAGTATAAATTTAAAATAAAAATAAATTATTCACTTTATAATCACGTACAATGTTTAATGTATAAATAATTTTTAATGCCGCCATCAAATTACCATTAAACCAGTTGATAAAAATAGACGTCTTCACTATGACAAATTTTCAATAATAATGTTGATAATGTATCGAACAATCAAATGGCGATTTTTTGAAAAATAAATTTCTTCATAAATTTCAGTCGTTTACCCTATAGAGTAAATACAATTAAAAAAAAAAATAATGTATTATTACACAAAGATTCCGTACATATATAAATAGTAAGTTCCATAGTATCGAACATTGAGACGTGTGTAATAAAGCAGCCGTAATAAATTCAAACCTGCGAGTTTATTAACATTTAAACTGTAAGGTGTTCTGTCCGTTATTCGTTTTTCTCCTGCTACGACCATTATTATAGATTCCGGAATTATAAAATATTCGATTTACCCTAAGTGTAAATTGTGCACCTGTTTTCATTGAAACATATAAATAGATGATCGTTCTCGTATACACACTAGTAATAGTACACTAAACTCGTCTACACCTGAATTAATGATTATTTATACAAAGCATCAATTATTAATCTATGCCGAATAAACGTAGCCGAGTGGTAATAAAAAATACGATAAAAATACACCATAGGTACATAATAACAAGATTTAAATACATTAAATCAATAAAATTAGAATTACTACGTATGTAAAATACTGATGAAAATTATTATCGAACACATCATTACATTACATATTATTTTGGACTGCGATATTCGATGTATAACATAAAATTATAATAAATGACAACATTTGGTATACATCATAGAGGTATTTGTGAACTAATTCGACCGAGATGTGCAATCCGCCTCTAGTGGATTGGATAAACCAAACGGTATGTTTTTGAAAATAATTCAAATATATCTAAGAATTATTTGAAATTTTCGTAAAAATAATTATTTTGAGTTGGTTTATATTAAGCTACAAATATTTATTCATATTTATACATAAAGATTAAAATATCATAAAAGTCTTTCTGTGACCAATGTCAACCTTGTATACAGAGTAATTCATTCAACATAAAACACTCAATATATCAGAAAAGTATAGACTTTTTTCAAAAAAATTTTTTTACGTGGTTTCAAGTCATTACAAAACAACATTTTTTAAAGACATTTTTTTTTATATTTTTAATTCTTATAATTTGTTAAGTTTTTTTAATTTTAGAATGCTAACATGCAGTTTTGATTTCATATTCCAAAGCAGAATATTTGTATTTTTTATTTCGATATATAAAAATCAAATTTTGAACGAACAGTTAATGGGTTATAAATATTTAAAGTTTAGATGAGCGGAGTAATGAATCAACATTTTGGGGGGTAACCAGTAACAACATACCACTTCATTCCGCCCATCATTACTTTAAATACTTATAACTTATAGAATACTCATCCGAAATTTGTTTTTTATATATCGAAATAATGGGGAAAGTATTCTGCTATGAAATATGAAATTAAAATGTATGTTGTCATTCGAAAAAGTAAAAAATTAAAAAAATTATAAGGATAAAAATATGAAAAAATATTATTTTTAAAAAAAAAAATGTATTGTGTAACAACTTGAAACTATGGAAAAAAATATTTTGAAAAATATCACTGATTTTCGATATTATGGGGGTTTTACGTTAAATGAATCATCCTATATAACAAACTAATATTCGAATTTCATAGGGTCAAAACGAAATTCACGTGCGAGCCATCTTTTTTGACAACCTGTATAGATCGAAAAAACGAGTCTCAATAACTCGATGTGTACAAAATTTGGTGCCAACTGGTTCAGTAGTGTCCAGGTCTATGATGAGCCCGATAAAAAACGAACATTAATTTAAATGTGTATATTAAATATAATAATAGATAGCACGTAATTAGGTGTGTCCTAAAGTCTTACATGGCCACCCAGCCACGTTTGTTCGGGATGATGCTAAGTAATATGATGATTATATTCAACTATAATTGTTCATGTAGAAAAAAATGGTTTGACTACGAATGCATAATAAAGCAACCACACGCTCGAATAAAAATCCATATAAAATATAAATAAAACGTCCACATATCATGTAAAGCGAATTTTTTAATACCGGAATGCAATAATGTGTCGTTGTGGGAGTAAAACGAAAAATAACACACGTCTAAATATAAACGGGTTTACTGAGTAGAATAATATTATACGAAGGCAACTGTGACGGTAACGTCCTAATTTCGCTCGGTGAAAATTTTGCTTTTGTCTTATATTTTTTATAGGTAGACATTTTATCAAATATTTCTCAGATCTTTTTAATTTGATGGTTCAATAATTTTTAATGCCCATTGTTTAAATGGCATTCACTTGTCGCGTTTTTTTTTTATACAAAATATGTATTTAATTTATTTTGATATGCGATTTTTTGCACATACGTCATCAAATAATAGATACATTTAAAATGTAAACAATGTATATGAGTATTTAAAAATGTTTTAAGGTAACTTTATTTTCGGAATAGCGAATTTCTATAACATTCCGATATTTCACATACTTATACTAAAAGCATATTTATTTTATAGTTGATCGATGAAAAATATTATTTAAACTATTCTGGTTGTGTACACTGTTTGCTGTTTAGTTTTATTTGTTTATTGAAATAAACTAAATTCACGGTGGAAAATAGAAAAAATATAAATATCGAGTAAGTATGATAATATTATGTGAATTAGCGAGGTGTACAGATCGGGAATCTTTACACATGAGATCTTATCCTCAATTACAATTATATAGAATAAATAATTGATTAAACGTTGTATACTTAGTGCTTTTATTGGAATAAAAATAATATGTGTTTAGTTCATAATGGATTATGGTTGTTTTCAAACAGGTTTTCCTGCAAATCGCAATAGACCATGAACATATTTGCATATTATGCATTCATCATAAATTTAGAATAAATATTATGAGCAATACGTCAACTTTAAAACTGCATATACCCACGCCGCTATAACACACATAGATTGTGAGACACACATAGATACATAAACACGATACACTGATTTATGATCACTAAAACCTAACACATTTTATCAACAGAAATAATTCAATTTAATGAATGGACATAGTAAATTATCCAAAAAATCAACGAGAAAAATCATTTTCTTATTTCTTTACAAAATGTTGCATTTTGGGTTTGAAAATTAGAAGTGTCATATCTTTTGTGGTTAAACAATTTTAAAAGCGATGTTTCATAATATAATTCTATTTATTTATTTGTCATAGCTATTTTTATCGAAACATCGATATATACCTATATGCCTATATGAATATATATCTATACATTTATATGTAAATGATTAGGATAATTTACAGAAATTGCAAAAGTTAAAAATAAGTTCGATTAAATAATACAAAAATATAGGGCAGACACACAATAAATTATTTATTTACATTATAATGTATACTTAGATTTTAATTATTAGGTAGGTAGTCGTCGATTCGTCGTGGATTTGAATTAAAAACACAAATACATAATTAAAATATATTATGTATAAATAAATTATTTTAAAAGTTGTTAAATACGATAAACAACTAGTAAAAAACAAGTGAAACGTATAATGGTACGAATATAAATCAAGAGTGGACTACATCCTTTTACTGTAGATCATCCAGCCAAAGTAGATACGCGATAAACACCAAGTATAATTAAAACATGATATATAATTTCCACATACGCAAGACTCGAGAAAAACAATTGCGTCATTTATTTGATTGTTTACAGCGTTTTAGAACACGATGTCTTAGAAACCGATTTAAGTATTCTTTGTCGACAAGTTGTGACTTGCGTTCACGCCATAATCGTATATTTTGCATGTGACTCGACGAAAACTTATAAATTGCGAATAAAATCGCGTTTCTGCGTTTGCAGAGTATTTTATAGAAGAACCAACTCGGTTACGCTAATACGTCTTACCAGTTACCGCGTTTATAGCATTTATTCGACGGCGGCACCAGCTTCCGCAATACGTATCATACGTTGTGCGATCTACTTTAAATAATAAAATTACAGTGTATATACAAAAGTCTTGTTTGGCGACATTTCGCTTTCGATTAATCACTTTAGCATCTGAACAAATTAAACGTCAAGTACGTTTTGACATTAACACACCGAACACGCGCGGCTCAGAGTATACCGCTCATTTGTATACTACCGCACTCATTCGCTAGTAAATACGCTAGCAAACGTGTTATTGCAAAGTAAACGTGCTTTTAATAAACAAAGAAAAATAAAACCAAGTTGCCACTTAACCAGACCATGAATATATTACTTACTGCTGCAAGCGTACAAGGCAAAGAGGCACACGAGAAAGAGAGAAAGAGAGCATACAGATAGGAGAAAGAAGAAACCATAACCAATTAAAAAAGTTTATTGAAACTTTTTATTGTTACAAAACAATAATATCACTATTATTAATATTATTATTTTATTATTTCCACGATGAAATTGAAAACATACCGCTATTCGTTACAATTGCAAAAAAGAAAAAAAAACATTAAAATAATATTCATAATGTATAGGTATATCAAAGTTAATGATATTAAATAGGTTTCACATGTTTTTTTGTAGTTAGACAACACTATACATTCTAAAGTCTAACCTAACAGTATTGTACTTTCTTAAAACTGAATCGTTTATAAGTCTTAACGTTCTACAAACAAAATGTGCGTAAATTATGTTAAAATAACTATATATATATATTATAATATATTATATTATTATTATTATTATTATTATTATTATTATTTATTATCATATTATAGAGTAAAATATTAAGTAAGAATCTCGAAAACTCCACCGCGCCAACCGGAAGTAATTTTTTGGTATTCGAAGAGAAAGAAGTACAAGCCCATACATGAATTTAGTGTTGAATGAACGTGCGAGACTCACCTGACACTCGGAGGTCGGCCGACGTGCTGCTGGACCCCAGGTAATTGGACGCAGTGCACGAGTACGATCCGGCGTTGACTGAAATGGTACAATGATTATTGTTTATTAAAATAACGAACACGGCGAAAGCGAGTGGAACTTTTTTGGCGACTGGTCGGGTATATTGTTATATCACTATATATCACGGTAACGTGTCATACATACTGGATACATGACGTTAAGGCCAAGGCCGTAGCCATTTGGGGGGGGGGGGTAGGGTTCAGACCCCCCGAAATTTTTTTTGGAAATAAGATTGAATAGTTTTAAATGCCTGTTATATTTGAAAGTTGTACATCATACACGTGTCACTGTGATTATAACACATAAGTAAATAAAACGGTATATTTTATATTTATATTGTGTTAGATAAGCGATAACTAATCTTAATGTACTTTCGTAAACCTTAATGTATAGCTCACATAATACCTACAGTATCTAATCTTAATTATTTTGGTAATCGATGGTCGGTAATCACGGAGCGGCAAGCGCATTAAATCGCACACATATTTTATTACATAACACATTTATACTCTAACCCCCCCAAATATTTTTCTGGCTACGGCCTTGGTTAAGGCGCTCCTCGGTGCTAATGCCATTTTATCTTCAAAAATACACTCTACGGGAATATAATGATCCTGACCCGTAGAATCAATAAAATATGATTTTTTTTAACTGATAGAGGGAAATATTTTACGGTCCGCGTCGAATTTAGTTTTATAATATTTTAATCTCAAACTTTTTAAAAAAAAGACAATTTTAAATTTTTTTACAAATTATTTTGTTTCATTATATTTAAAATCGAATAAAACATCTCACTTCAACGCGGACTGTAAAATGCATTGTTGTTTATCAATTAAAAAAGAAATTATCTAAAAGTATTCAATCGGCAATTATAGTTATCCGTATTCCCATGAAGTCATTGACGTCTGTCGAAATGGGCGACAACTAATAATTCATCATCTGTCAGTTCTATGACATGTACCTGCGAATTGCGAGTGCGTTCGCGTCGTTCATATACGGGTTTTAGAAGGATACCTTTACACCAATAACCCATTTACACTATACAACACATTCACAAGACCGTGCGACGCCGAAACAATATTATGTGAATAAGGTTGCCAATAATTTGCTCCTTAATAAGTAGCCGGCAACCACGGGGGCCTCAATCGATAAAATATATTCAAAGTCCCAATTCCGCCGTCGAACTGATTTTCAAAAAAAAAAAAAAACTCCATCTCGAACCCATATAACTCGACTCTACCGGTCATTCGGTCGGGGGTGGGGAGGAGGGGAGGCACTCACATTGGTACGTCCTGGGTATCGTCAGTCTGCACACGCCGTTCCTGTATTGCGTCTGGTAGCAATCCGAGTTTTCCAGCACTTGGCCGTTGCACGACCACGCGATTTCACTGATGGGTTCGCCTTGCACTATGCACTCGAATCTGGAAGTCTTGCCGCTAACTACAGCAATGTCTTTTAACGGCTGCAACGATACAAATCGATCACGATATTGTTACATATAATATTGTCTCGGAAATAATGCACGAGACGAGTAATCTTTCGTTTGACGAGCAAAATCATAAAAATTCGACATATTATTTACGTCTTACGCGAGATTTTTCCCACTCGAAACTCAACTCGAATAGGTGGAATTGTCAAATGACTACTGACAGTGTAAAAAGACACACAAATCAAAACATTAAATATACACGAAAGCGCTTTTAGAACTTGAGATCATTAATTCTATTAGATACCTAATTGTATATTTGAACGGTTTCTTAAATCAAAATATTGTGCCTCTTAGAAAAAATCATTGTGTATAACTTTTCACTTTTACAATAAATTCCGGAAATTTTTTTTTTTCAAATAAAATGTAAATTTGTCTATAACATTTAGATATACGGCCTTACTGCATTACATAATAATATTTTCTCAATAACCAATTGATTATTTAATATTAAGCTTTTTATTCGTCATATTAGTTAGTATATGAACACTAATAAATTGTACCACGTATTGAAAATGTTTATAAGGAATTCAGTATTTCTATTGTACTTATTTCACTTATTATACAACGTGACCAAATTGTTTTGAAAATATTATATTTCTATCACAATTATATAATTTGATTCGTCATATTATCAATATTATTCTCAGATAGGTAAGTACTCTTCAATAATCTCAGCGAAATAATAAGTTTAATAGTTGATTTTATAGTACCTATTTATTGTAAAATAAACCGTCAGATCTGCTGTGCCGTAAAAAAATAACAAATTCGGAGGTAACAAAAAATTTAATTTTTTTGACTCATGGCCATGATACTTAGCACTGGTCAGGTCTTCGGGTGTTCTATCGGTGTGTATTTGCTCGTATCAAACGTATATATTATTATAGTGATCAAGACGTCGTGCTTACGGTTACGAAGAATGGCGAACTGTGCGATGGATCCGAGTGTTCGGCGGCGTTCAGTTCTTTTTGGTAAACGGGGCTAATAACGGTTCCATCTGAAAATTTAAGCATTTGAGGGATATTATTGGTAGCGAAAGGGGTATAGTATTCGTGGTCACGGGCGCAAGAGTGACGTGAAAAGATTTCCTGCAAATTGCATGCTTCGGATAATAATTGATTAGTAATAATACAAGCAGGAGGTTAAAAACCAAACAAAAAACAATACAATAGTAACAGAACAGTATTATACTACTTGCACGTGACTTACACAAACGAAGACAATATTTTACCAAAATAGTCGAAAGTGGCGTAGATTACAATAATTACAGCCGGCCGTTGCACAAACAATAAGAAGCGGTTGTTGTCGAATCAATATTATAATATATATTATTATTATTATTATTATTATTATTATTATTATTATTATTATAATATTACAAGCTATTGAACAGAAATAATCAAGAATATTATATTATACCAAACGCGACGCAGTGTCAGTTATATAGAGTGAAAAAAAATAATAATATTATTATTACTATAGTAAATACAATAATTATTATGAACACCAATGCACCATGATATAGTGTTATATTATAATAGAGTTTAGCCGATATAACAAAATAATAAAATCCATAAAAGATGCACTCCACGAAGTATATATATATATATATTAATGTATATTATTGTTGTAGTATTAAATTAAAGTATATAGTACGCGTATATTATGTAATATACGCGGTTAATGTTTAACAGTTTCAAGTGTGTGAAATCAAGAGTACCGAGCAGAATATTAAGTCCTTCACCTGTTGTCTTAAAATGTTCTCGGCGCGTGTTAAAATTAGACATCTCGGGTGTCTGCGTCCGAACGGTTTTGGAAAACTCGTGTATCACTGGTATGCTGACGCTATCCGTCGGGTTAGCTGTTTTACCGTTTTTCGTGTTCACGGGATACACTACACCGAACTCATATCCGAAATCGTGTTTGAAATACGGAATTCCGGTTTGGGGCAAATTGATTTGGTTAGTACCTAATCGTATAATAATATTAGGCACTGATTACTGTCGTCGTAAAATAATAAAAATTATAATAAAAGTAATGCATAACATAATATAATATTATTATTATTACGCGCGAAGCCGATTTATTATTTATCGTCCACTGCAGACCAGTGTAATGCCAAAGCGTATAAATAATGTCAATAACGACAATAATAATCATAATCGTCCGATCGATTCCGATACCTTGCTGCGACGAGATGGTCTGTTGCACCGAACCCGACTCGGCCGGACACAGCGACTTTTGTTCGAACCTCTTCCTCATCTCGTCTACCCTTTGCAGCCGTTTCGCCTCGGCATTTCGCTCCAGCGTCCCATGACCGCGGCCGTCGGACGACAAGAAGTGCGTGGTCCTCTGCACGCTTTCGTCGCGTCCGGACTCGACGAAGCTCACCGACCTATGCACGTCCGGGGACGGCGCGAAACCCATCTCGGGCGGCGACCCCGGTTTCAATTCGAAAGCCTCCGCCGGCGCCGCCACCGATTGCACTGACTGCAAGTGCCGTGACCCCTCGGCCTTTTTGGTGGGAGTCTTGAAACCAGGCCTAACCGGCTTGTACACCGGTTCCTCCGATTCCGAGTCGTACGGCCGCCATATCGGTTGTATCCTGCACTCGTAGTCGCTCTCGTAATCGCTCTCTCGGAATTCACCTCTGACGAACTTCGCGGGGCTCCGGATCTGTGCCCGACAGTGTTGATTGTACTGGTTTGCCCACTGCATAGGATGTGCTCGGTGCGGTTGACGACGTTCGTTCTCCGACAGCTCAGCCTGCGAAACGACTAACACTCATTAACGACATCGAATTATTATTGCGATTGGCATAAAAAAAAAAAAAGCGTCCCGATACACAGTGAATAAGTTTTTTCAGTGCTAAATGCTTTATTATTATTATATTATAATTATTAGACCAAAGGCATTTAGGCAGTATGTTAACCAGAGTGTGCAAACAAAATGTGTAAAAAAAAAATGAGAAACCTGGACAAACAATACAAACACACATAATATTTACGTAAAAAACATAACAGGTCGTAAATTTTTTATTCTTTAAATTATGTGGGATTAAACACAAACGCTGTTAGTTCAATCGATCATTCAAACACCCATCGAACCTTCTTTATCGAAGCGCTTTGAAACCCCGAATTCCTTTTGGAACTAAACGTTTGATTATTAACTATCGCTTCACTTTGAAAGCCCCTTGGTTCATCCGTGTCAGCCGCGTAACCACTTTCCTTGATCGGACTTTGCATGATCATCGAAGTACTTTTGATTTCTTGTAATTGAGTTTTTGAAGAATACATTTTTGATTCAAAACTGTTGAAACTCTCCGTAACTTTTTGCTCTACATTGTATTTTGATAATTCTGCTTCACTCTCAAAATCGCTATCACTTGCTCGGGATTTAATTCTACTGTAAGGTCTTACGTTTGAAGCAACATTAGAAACTGTGGACGACGATCCAGTCTGCTCGAACATTTTTTGCATGGTTTTTATAGAATTTGATTTATTGGTATTTTTTGAAAGATCCACGAACTTTGCCGGTAATTTTGAACGTTCTGAAAATGAATCATATACTTTTTGAACGCCGTCATCCACTACTCGACCGCCTTCTTCGTTATGTTCGGAGGCTACTAAAACCCCGTCCTTTTCTAAGCTTTTTGAAAAACTTGAATGAGCTTCATACGATGAATAAGTTTTATTTTGAGGCGGTCCTCTGAAAGCTACCGGCGATTGAGACATCCATTGCTTTTCTTTGGCTGTTTCTACACTGTGCGACCGTGTAAAATTTGAAATTATTTTATCATTATTCGGTGGTTCCACGTGTTTTATTGGACCTATTGAACGTTCTGGTAAAAATTGATATGTGTTTTGCACATTTCTATCAAACGATTGATTATTTTTCAACTGTCGTTCAGATTTTGCATTGAAACAGTTTCTTTCTACATTTTCAGAAATGTTTGATTTTACATCAAATGCTGAACTTGTTTTAATTTGTGACGATTCTTCAGAAATATGTTGTGTTTGAATTTTATTACCGTAGATCGAATCTTTAGACATTACTTCACTAAACAAATGTGCTGATGTTGGTCGTTTGATTTCATTACGTGGTGGTTCGACGTGTTTTGTTGGACGTATTGAAATTTCTGAAAATGATTCTGAAACTTTTTTAACACCATCGTCTATTTTTAGACTGCCTTGTTTTTCTTCTCTGCTTTCATTTTTTACTAGCTCGCCATTTTTTTCTATGGTCTCTGAAACAAATGATTGGCTTTCCATCGAAGAATATGTTTTCATTTGAACCGGTGAAAACGATACTTGATTTTTTTGAACATGTGGAGAATGTGCTTTTGTCCATAGTTTTTCCATGGAAATAGCTTCGGCAGAAGGTCTTGGAGATCCTGGTCGTACTTCTATATCGGCTTGAGGTCTCATCAGCGGAATATGAGGTTCACTGTGCGGTAGTGGCGCGTAGGATGTAGTTAAATGTGTATGTGTTATTGTATCGTCAGTTAACCCGGATTTAATTACTTCTTTTTTTACACAACTTTCTTCAACAACTTCTTGTTTAATCTCGGAGGTTACGTCAGGAAATATTCTAACAGCACCGGAAGGAATTTGTTCGGGTGATAATAATTTTTGATTTGTTGATAGTCTTCTCAACCGTTCAGTCATTTGATCTTTTTTTACAGTTTGCACTCTTGGCATGTAATCAAAAGTGGGCGGTGGACCAGGTTCTAAAATGACTTCCGCGTCGTTTGACTGTTTGAACGAGCCATTTGATACGTTTTCTTCAATATTATACGTCTTATTATATACATCTGATACAAAATTACTTGAATTATTTTTGAATTTATCTATAGGGCTTTCTCTTTTGTATGTTCCTGCCGATGATCCAATAGTTGCATTACTCGATTTTTCAACTTTATTATCTTCAATGACATTTTTAAAAAACTGAAGTGCACTTTTTTTCGTTATCGATCCATTTTCAATATTTTCGTTTTGAACAGATATTTGTTTTTCAGTGGTTTCATAATTAACGTTTGTATTATTCGAATTTAAATTAAAATCATTTGCTTCGGAGCGGTTAACAGTCATAATTACATCTTTACTGCTATTCGTCGATTCTTGAACCAAGACAGATTTAGAAAAATGTGAGCTCTCTTCTGTTTTGCTAGTAAAATTTAATTGTTTTGATTGATTTGTCGGTACAATACTTTTGTAGTAATCCTATATGTTCAGAAAATAAATATTTTTTTAAAAAAAAATATCAATTTTTTAAAGTAAAACTTACATTAATATTATATTTATATTTTTTTTATTAAAAGCAATATTATGATTTATAATATCAAACAATTTATTTGTATATATTATTATTTTATAAATATTAATTATTTATAATACAGAAAAAAATATAAAATTTAGATACCTATCAAATAGGATGGAGAACTGTATTGTTTGATAGCAAAGTTACATTTTTCGGTTTAAATTTAATAATATTAAAACCATTAATACTTTCTTATGAAACTTTGATTACCTAATTAATTTTTAAATTATCTTAATTGTTTTTGTGTTATAATAGTTAATATTATTATAAATAACTGATACTCAAGATTACTTTTACGTAAAATATAGAATATGCATAATAAGACACCAAACCTAATCATCAAAATTATTATTTATGTTCAAGTGTAAATATCTTAAAATTCAAAACTAATAAAGATACATTTAAATATTTCCAAACCGTATTACGGATCCAACGTGAATATATTTTATTAAGTAAAACATACAAGGCAATATGCACTTAAAAATGTCGTAGGTATGTACATTTTATTTTTATGAATTCAAATTAATTATATTACCATATGCGTAGGATACCCTTATAAAGATTAACTAATTTAAAATGTGAGTTAATGCGGATTATATTACTATCCATTATATAAATTATAATGCTATTGTGGGATAGGTACTGTATGGCTGTATGTAAATTTAGTAATCTTTGATTAATTTAAGAAGCGAGTATTCTAGAAGTTTGCATCTAAAATGCGTGTGATGTTATACATTTACAAACACGTAGATAAAAAGTTGATTAAGTTTCATAAAAAAATTAATGATTCGATTTGTAAAAAAAAAAAACTATAAACTTTTGAAATATGAAAAATATGCTGATAAGCATTATAAAGTATTCGTTAACGAAAAAGTTGTAATGTAGCATTTTTACTAAACTTAATTGCATATGTAACAAAGTAAAAAAAAAAATAATAATAATAATAAAAGTGATGCCTACAATTCTAATTATAAAATATAAATATAATATTTTATAAACTTTAGAACACAGTTAACTATTTTAAATAAAATAATAAATATAATCATAGTTATTATTGAATAATTACTCACCACATTCACTTTATCTGAGTTGTCGTTTGGTGCATATGTGGGTAGAAAATTTAATCCGATATCGGGTAAAGGCTGAACTACTCTCAAATCGGCACAACTTACAGCCTCTCCGCCTTCGTTTTTTGCTACAACCTTGTACTCTCCAGCATGTTCCATAGTAGCTGCAAGTTATTGCAATTACGTACAAGTCTTAATTTTCATTAAGTTTATTTTTTTTTTTACCTTTTTCGATAACTACGGCACTACAAGTCCCCTGTTGTCTTAATCTATATAAGCTCGACGTGGCCGATAGTGGTTGATTATTTTTAAACCAGCTCACTGTTGGTTCAGGCGTGCCGGCCACTTCAATTTCTAAAACTACTCTTTCGCCTTCAGCGACCGTGTTCGGTAAAAGTCTTCGACACATGACCGGCGGAAACACGTTTTCTGTAACAAGCACGGTTTGGGCTCGTAATCGATATTTCGTGGAATTTAAATTAATATATGTATACACGATATACTTATGTTTATCACTTACTTTTAACAATGACGTCTGTTGTACAACTTGTGCCTCCAGCAGCGTTCATAGCCTTGCACGTATATTGGCCACCATCTTCCACAGTGAGACGTTTAATGTCCAACCGAGTCTTGTTGACTTCGTTGGTTATTATCAATTTAAAACCATCGGGAATCAAATCGATACCGTTTTTGCTCCACGTGATGTCGGATGGTGGATAACTGTCTATTATAGCATCCAAAAATACGTCTTTTCCCTGTTCAGCGATTTTTCCTTGTGGAGCCGATATGAAACGCGGTGCAATTTCTTTCCTGGTTTGTTTCGAAATGTTTCTTTCAAGTAACGACTTTTGTGACGTGTCCTTAATGAGCCCGCCTTGGTTATACAGACCTCGCTCGAAGAATGAAGTTTGATGTTCTTCGGATACGTTGGTGGAACTCACATCACTCACATGTTGACTTTGCTTTCCATTCGTATTATGGTACTCTTCTGTTCGTAAAGATTCGGACTAAACAATTTTTTTTATAATAATTAAAAATCATCGTTATGTTTATGAAAAGAAAAAAATATTATTAGTTTTATTAATCGTAAAATGTTAACCTGTACTGGAGCGTTGTCTCCAAACTGTCTACTTTGTTTTTCCGACTGTAAACTGAAGGAGTCCAATTTAAATTTAGGAGCGTTGTCGCCACTAATTGACGACGATGACGACACGAACGTCGATTGTTTCGATTCAAACTTCGAACTGGATTCGTAAACTTCGGAAACCGTATGTTTTAAATTACCGTCACTGCCGTTGTAGGCCATGGTTAATGGAACAGCTTCGCTTTCTATTTAAATAAATATTGAAATAAATCGATAAGTTATCGAATAGTGTTTAGTGAAAAAAAAATGAAAACAGTCGAAATATTATGTATTTAATTTTATAAAACGAACGACAGATGCACAGGGATTGTAGTGAGTGGTGTGTGTGTATACGGTGACTGTACAATGGGAATGCATACGTTGGAAACGAACACTGGCACAGGCTATATTTTTAGAACACCGTTACTCAGACATCTTTCGTCTAACTCTGTGACGAGAATAGTTTATAATCTTTATATCCCGACGCTTCTATATAACATACTCGTTAGGTGCGTTTAAGCTTATAATTAAATAAAATATTTTCGACAGTGTTTGGCTTTGGGTTATTAAATTAAATAATAATAATAATAATAATCATAATAATAATTGTGCGATATTGCCATACCTTTTATTTTAAGCGAAGACGTGCATTTGCATTTGCCGGCTTCGTTCTCGGCCACGCACTCGACTATTCCACCGTGTCCGGTGTTCGCTTCGGGAATGGTGAGTACCTGGCGATTGCCACTGGTAGACACCAAGAACGATTTTCCACTTACCGGTTTCTCGTTGAAAAGCCAACGGACCTGTAACGCGTGTTTAAAAGTAATACTTGAAATAACCTCAACGCATTGTGATGTATACGCTTTATGACTGTGTCGAGTGATTGAACTATTATAGGTACTTGCCTTTGGAGTAGGTTTGCCAACAACGATGCATTCGAATTTCACACTTTCGCCAACAAATACGTTAACGTCTGGCGAAAACGTCTCGGTAAATAATGGTTTTTCCAACTTCTCTTCGAAGTGGACTTTGTCCGTCGAGGGATTGACTGCCGCGTCAAACGTCGAAATGGCTTTTACAATTACGTGCGAAAAACACTTGGCTTCTCCGGCTTTGTTCACGGCTCTCACGGTGTACTGTCCTTTGTCCACGGGCAAAACGTTATTTATGTGAAGAGTTGCAGTACCATCTTCGTCCGCACTCAACTAGATAACATTTAAATACGTTCAAAACCAAATATATTACACCCTGAGCGTGCATTACTGTAATCCTTTGGTCAGGTTTGATTTCCATAGTGTTCCTAATCCATTTAAAATCAGGTTTCGGACAACCATCGGCGTTACATTCTAGAGTAATAGAATCGCCTTCCCTCACTAATACATCCGACAGCAGCTTGGTGAACTTTGGTGGAACCACTACTTCGTTTATAACGGGTGCTAAAATCAAATTCAATTGGAAATAACAAATTGTATGCATTCCATCACTGCACGTTTATAAACAAAAATGTATTTTATTATGTATACCTGATTTAGGCTCGACAGCTAACACGCATGTGCTGCTAGCTTCTCCCGCCGAGTTAATGGCCACTACTTTATATTCCCCCGCATCTTCCATAAAAGCCTCTTTGATTACAAGTGAACACTGATCGCCTTGGAATAAAAGTTGAATATCTTTGGATTCTTTAACGGGTCTTCCGTCACGATACCATATAACCTAATTAATCGTTTGATTGACGTGTTTGTTATATTGAACCGTATTTTAATTATTATTGTTTATTTATTACTTCAGGTTCGGGTTGTCCAACAATTATGCATTTTAAATGAACACTTCCACCTTCTAAAACTGTTTGTTCTTTTAAACGTAATGGTATTGACGGTTTGATTGGTTCCAAGTCACTTGCAATTTCCGAATCGGAAGTTTCATTTGGGAGTATACCTTTCACCGATACTTGACAGCTACTGGACGCTTCACCGTGTTCCGTTTTTATGGTTAAACTGTAAGTGCCTGCGTCTTTCGGAAATGCTTCCGGAATAATTAAATTAATTTTTCCACGATTTTCAGAAACCTAAATAAATGATAACGGTTTAAATAATTTCTTTCGGCTTTATAAAATAATTGTTTTACCTTGAAGTCTTTTATTTCTTTCATGACTTTCCCATTGTGGAACCAAATCAATATCGGTGGCTTATTCGTTTCAACTTCACATTCCAATTTTAACTTTTGACCGGCTCTAGCCATTACGTTGGATAGAGGTACAATAAACGTTGGCCCATCTTCAGGTTTTTCCAGAACTAGAGGCCATCCCAAATCATTCGTTATAAAAACAGCTGAACTACTATGCGAAAATAAGTCATCATACTATTTTACTTACCGTTAATTAATAACTTTGACGCAGTTGAATCTGAACCAAGTCTGTTAGTTGCAACACAAGTATATTTTCCACTGTGAATAGACGAATTGGTGTGCTCAATTTTTAACAATGCTTCGCCATTATTATATGTAATTTGGTATTGAGGGCTATTATCGATACAAATGTCATCTTTATACCACTGTACAGTTGGGAGAGGGTTACCTTCTGCCTTGCAAGACAACGAACAAGCATCACCTTCTTTTACTAACAAATCTGATAGTAATTTTGTAAATACAGATGGACTAATTTGGTGTTCAAGTGCACATTCTATAATTAAAAGTTTTGATAAAAAATCGATAATTATAATATTATGTATTAATATTTACTTATATTTACTATATTATTTAAGTACTAACCTTTAACTGACAGATATGCACTTGTTTCAATGAAATCAATATCGTTTTCAGCTCGACATGTAAATTTTGCTGAATCTTCTACAAACGTTTCCTCAATTGTCAATATATATCGATTACCAATTTTAGATGTCTGATAGTCTGGATTATTATCGATAGAAATATTGTCCTTGAACCAGGTCACTTTTGAAGGTTCGCCTTTAATGCTATTTTTGATCATTAAATGTTTAAGAATTTACCCAAAATTAATATAACAGAAATAAACTAAAAAAAAAAACAAATTTTACCTGCATTCAAATGTAAATTGTTTTCCTTCATCAACCGTGTTATCTTGTAATGGTAGAACTATGATAAGTTTGGGTTTATCAATTTCTTCGATCTTTAATTTCTTTGATGGAACATTATCCTCATTTTTTAACACCCCCTATAAAAGTATTATATTATAAAAATACTTTAAAAACTTTTGATTTGAAAAAAAAATGTTATTTACATTAGTCATTGAGGTGGATGTTGTTATTTCTTCGTAAGTATTCGTAATTATTTGATCGACTTCATTATTGATTTCAAATTTTTCTCTGGATTTAAACTTATCGTCAAATGACTTTAATTCTTTAGCAATCATAGTGAATGAATCAAGAAGCTCCTTATTTTCTGTAACTACTTGGGGTACTTCAGCAATTGCATGTTCTCCAAATAGTTGAATACTAAGTTGGTGTATTTGATTTAATCTCTCGTCTTGCCTTATATCACCAGGTTTTAAAAATATTTCAATTTCTTTTAATAATGCTGAAGCTTCTTCACTTGTTTTGACTTCTGTTGATTTTCGAGCAATATTCATAAGAAGTATACTTCCTTCGTGAAACCAATCTTGTGCCTATTAAAAAAATTAAAAATTACAATAATTATATATATATATATATATATATATATATACATATATATACACACAAATAATAAAACAAAAAATTCAATGTATGTAATTACTTCATTAATTAACGTAAAATACTGAACACACAGATCAATATGGTTTCGACTTTCTAACACTTGTGCTTGGAACGTATCCCATCTTGACTTCAGTTTATTTAATTCTTCTCGGATGTGTTCAGACTTATTATGATCAAAGTTCATCAACGAGTTTGCGGCGTTAATAAATGTTTCAATTCGTTGTTCTAAAAGCTATTAAAAAAAATATATTACTCATAGTTCAGAAATATTATTTTATTATTTTAGTCAATTAAATGACTAACTAATATAGTTTTTTCGAAATAATGAAAGGCGAGCGAAGCTGACTTGGCAGATGCTAAATTTGCACCGTATTGCCCTCGCGTAGATGAAAGTTGTTGTGAAAGATCATTCAAGTTGTTATTGATCTGAATGAGATCATTGTCAAACTGACTTAATTGTTGTTGTTGTTCGATTTTTTGACAATAAGTTTCACATGATTGATCCCAAAGGTTTCTTTCATTCTCCATCAAATAACGAACTACATACATATCTTGTTCTCCAGATTTTTGAGGTTCCTGTATAAATAAAATATGCATTTTAATTTCTTAAGCAAATTTATCATATATATCGTAGCCACTTCGAGAAATCTATTTTTTATTGAAAATTTGTTTATTTTTAAATTAAATATATTTTATAAATATATTTTACGATACGGACACTTTTTCGTAAAATAGTTACTCTAATTTGATATCGTGTAGTTCTTCTTTACAATAAGTTCACTCACATTGTGAAATTAAACATTTATCACACGAAATTAAACGTATTATTTATTTATGTGATATTTAACATCATAAACGATTTTTTAAAAAAATATATGCATTATATTGTATTTAGATATATAAACATATGTTAAGTTAAACACAGTAATATTTATAGATATATATTATGTCATATTTAATATAAAAAAAAAATAATAATACTTATTTAAAATAAAATGAAAAATAAGTAAGTAGACATATAATAATTAAAACAAAAATATAATTATATAGATAAATAGTTGAGTACTTTTAATTACACGACGTCACGCATTGGACAAGAATACGAAACGACGATTTCGCAGTACACGAACACGTACGGATTTTTAATTCTTCGTAAAATATAAAATCTACGTATCATAAAGTTTTTAATCGTATAAATATCAGTAGCAATTATTAACGATAAAGAATAAAGATACTATTTAAATAAAAATAATTCATTTTGGGAAATATTATATCTAAAACTTTATCCAAACACGATATTGATAAACCGAGAATATTACATTTATAAAAAAAAATGTATTTATACAATAACAAACTTTCAAATGTGCATTTTTACTAAATGATAAAATATATATACAAACATATGCAAAATCAAACTTTGTGTTTTATTTAATTTTTTACAAAACATATTATGTTATATCTTACTTAGAATAATTTACAACCAACCCCAAAAAATATGCAAATGTAAGAAGTCTCAAACCCTACTAATAACTACTAATGTCCAATAATAATTGTGAGTGGTAAATATTTTATTTTGCAAAATAAAATTTCAAGATGTCAAAATATCACAGAAAAGTGACTGCTTCGTGAAATATTTTCGTATTTCACAATATGAAAAAGCCGTTATGAACAACTTCTAATGAAAAAATCGATTTTACGAAATAACTACGATATATATATTGAAAGTGATATATTTAAAAAAGTACATTCAAAAATGAATACAAAAATTAAGTTTATAAAGAAATTTACCTGTTGCTTAATTTTATCCATTAAACGAATATTTTCGGCATAAACAGTTTTAAAACTATCCAAAACAGTTTGTCTAGATTGGTTGTGTTTTTTAAGGAGCTCTTCGACTTCGTCCAATTTATAATTAAAAATGTCGGCAGGCCTACCTCTTTCAGATTCTTTGACAGTGTCGTGAAACTTAAAAATAAATAATTTTTAAGATGCTTGTATGATATGTAACGTATTAATTAGTTATTATAATATGGTAAGTAGGAAACATACCTCTTGTAAAGAATTGAAAAATGATAAGAACATGTCTAAAAGATTTTGATACTCTGTAGTGATTCCAACAAGGCGGCTATGAAGTTCTTTTAACCTTGGAGGTATAGACATATTATCACCTTGAATATTTCCTAAAACAAAATAACGAATATTTATTAGGTATCGTATTGAGAAACGTATCAAAACTTAGATTTAAGTTGTAATCGGGTTTTCACCACTAACCTTTTCCGATAAGTTCTTCGGCTGTTTTTATTCTAGACTCGATATCATCTTGAGCCCTTTGAACTTCCGGTAAAACATTATTTAACTTCTGTTTAACCTCCGAAATATGTCGATCAACTGATGACGGTTCAGATTTCAACACTGGATATAATTGAGATTCCAATTTGGAAACCCAATCTACTGTCTATATACAAAAAAAAAAAAACATCATTAAACAAAAAAAAAAATCATCGTATGATAATAATAATCTTAAAAAAGAAAAAATAGATTATTAATCTGTTTTGACGAGCTGTGTATGTCACGTAGACATATGACGCGGAAAGACACAGTTGCTTGGATCCATGGATGTTGGCATTAATCCACCGCGCCATAAAACTCGTTTATATTTAAAAAGTTTGAGAACTTCAAACGAAGGTTGTGGTATTACTTAACAAATTGTGACGTTTTTTTGCACATTTGCTGTTTTTCAAGCTTAATCAAACTATTAACAAATAATTAATAAATAATATTTATTTTAAATTTTCTCGGAAACTTTACGTGCTGAACATGACATAACATTTTGAATATTATTTATTTGTTTCACTGTTTAGATGGGAACTAAAAGTTTAACCATTAACGATAAATTATACATATCGTAAAAATATAAATGTTTTATAAATTAACTTCATCTTATGAATTCTATATAATTTAATTTGTATGTAAATACATTACACTATGTAAGTTTATAAGTTTATTTTTTAAGCCATTATTTATATAATAAATATAAAGTTATCAATTTAGTATGATACATTCATTATTTCAAATTATAGGTATCAAACAAATAAGAATACAGTTTTCTTTTAGTTTTTTTTTTTTTAGTACAAATAATTTTTTATTATTTTTGAAACCGATAAAAATGTTGTAAGTACATTTGAAATACTTTATCTATAAACAATTGAATATTAATATATGAAAAACTCGGAAAATCAAAAAAGTATTTTATTACAACACTTTCTACAAAATATCAATCGTTTTTGTTTACACCCGTTGTATTTCACACTGAACATCGAAACCTGGCCAACCGTGCCCGTTGGTACTCAATTTGTTTTTGTTTCAGATTTAAATATTTATATAAATTTATTATACAACTGTGCGTGATATATGTAAACAGCTTTGTAGAGATTAAAATTCGTGTTTGTTTAACATTAGTGTAATATATCTGTCAGTTTTCGGCTTGTCGCTTATTTTCACTAAACCCATTGAACCCCGCCTTGTTGTGATTGAATGAGCACTAAAAACGTTTTCTTCTATGAGCCCACACTTTCTATCAAAACAACTCAAGTTTAAAGTTTGTTGAAGATTCGTATACGATTGTCTCCGAGCGTTTATTAAATTTAATTAAAAACTAGGTCTGTTAGTATTAAGCATTTAAAATAGGCGCAAACGTTGAATTTCAATTTAAGTTTCAAACGATATCTTCTCGACCACAAAGTTATTGTGCGTAATATATAATAATATTGTTCATTATACAATTGTAGTATATAACGGTAGTTATATTCGGCTGGTTTGTACGGCAGAGGTCTTCTGCTAGCGTAATAAACTTCTGGTCAGACAATGCGATGTTATAAACATATGCTAATTATATATTTACTTAAAACTATGTAATATTCAAGTCCGGTGCACGATTAGGAGGTACTCACCTTGCTGCTCTCGCACATGGTTTCCGACCAGAGCACTTTGTCCAGTTTGTTTTCAGCCGACGCCCGTTGCCAAGTCTCCCAGACGGATGCGGTTCTCGTTTTCCTGTCCGCGAACGTGTCCAGTAGCGATCGCACGCGGTCCCGTGCTACGTCTAGTTCCAGATGAGCGTCCTCCGACTGTAACACACGGCGGCCGGTACAGTATTAACGGACGCGACATCCCTCGATTAGGAACCATGCCAGCCGACCGGGACCCCACCATGGACGAGACGCTAATTAAAACCCAAAAGTCGGAAATATATACGTGCCGCGGAGGAGTGGAGTGGAAAAAATATAAAGAAAGAAACAGAGTAATACACATAATAATATAAACGTATATTATATATATATATATATATATATATATATAGAAAGAGAGAGCAAAAAAACGCTTCTTTTTCCCCCATCTCGACACGTTGTGTTATTTTGTCACCCATAAAACGACGTTACGCCCGGCGGTGGCTAATTATTATTATTATTGTCTCGAGGGGCTCGGAAAGTAGCGCTAAAGACTATAATATAATATTACGTTGGGCTACAACACTCGTTGTGAGATTTTTCAGCTCGTTCGTGTCTAGTTATCTTTGATTACGTCCATCGAGTTTACAATATTAGATAAACAACTAAACAACATTTATTCGATTTAAATTATTCGTTTATAGTTAATAATTTTACTGGCCTAAAGATGTGTTCAATAATGCAGTCTGTTGGGTGGCACTACTGAGTATGTCCTCCCAAACTCATTCATTCTCGTCACTATATGCATCTAATCAAAATTACTTATTGTACTTTTTTGTCTATAGATTGCAATCGTGTTTTAATTAATAAAAAAAAATCTAATACTTTACATTGTTTCTTTATACCATTATTATTATTATATAATATACGTCTTATATTATGCGCCTCGAAATACAAACTTGTTATTATATTTGCCTCCTTTAAAAATCTGTAACTCTAATATAGCACAATATTCGAATATTCAATCCATAGAACGATGATTAAAAATTCAATGGATAGATATCGCGTTAGAAAATTCACCAATCAGTGGCTTTGGCGACTATGGGATTTAAGTAAAAAAAAAAAATCAAAACCGAATTCATCGTTTGAAACGTGGTATTTTTTTTGAACATAAACACAAAAATAAATCTTTGTGGAAAACAAAAACGTGACGATCGTTTCAATTATTAACTCTATATATGTCAAACTGAAATTCTAAATTGTTAGGTGGGTTTACGATTTGATTCTAGATTTAAAACTAACGCCCAAATGTTTGTAAATATTTTATCAAAAATGAGACTTGAAGCTCTAGAGTTAAATTGTTAACGATAGATCAAAGATTAGAGCTTAAAAATTTGGTATCTCACTGAACGTCAGTATATGTGTTGTGTGCGTTCGAATTGTAATTAGATTGTTTTGATATACATTTTCTGAAAAGAATTTCGAATACTGTGCACAATAGTTTCACATCCAGTACATTGGTTTTTACTCGTTATTATAATGTTTCAACGAGACCCAACCCAATGCGTGCGTGTCGCATTCGTTTTTAAATATATAGTTTTTCTGTACCTATAAAAAATAAAAAAACTGTAGTTTAAACGCCGTCAGACTGGCGGTCCGATAGTGTATTGGAAATAAAAATTACAGTGTCGTCCGAGTTGGTCATTTTGAAATGTAACGAACAAGAAAACGGCATTTACGTAATAATGGACGAATTCATTACGTGATTAATCAACTTCATGTTCGTGTTGGCCAATTTTCAAAAGTGCGAATTAGTTCTACCGGACATTGCCAAAAGACGTAAACGACAAAAAAAAAAATAAATAATAATTGTTTTAAATTGGGCTGTGCGATGAAAATAATTTCTATATTTATTTTATTTTTAACTTAAAACTCGCGTATGACTGGCTCAATTTGACAAGTATTATAATTATTCTCATACTTGAACGACTTTGATTTAATTTTCATCGAAATATTAAACTTTTTGACGGTTAACCATTGTAGGTTTGTTGATTATATAAAACAAACATTCGAAACTTTTATTTCATAGACGACAGTCTAATAAATATTATCTAACAATTAATAAATTACACTACTTACCTAAAAAAATAATCGTCAAATCTTAATCGTAATTAAAATTTAAAATGAATAATCTTAAAAGTCGGTCTGATATAAAATTACGAGGGATGCGCATCGAGAACGCACTTTCCTTTTGCGAGACCTCATTTTTATATTTTTGGCACAAACGCAACACGATACTTATATATGCATTATCGATTTAAATATATAACATAATATATGACGTATGAAACGTTAAGTGCTCCGTGTGTTCGCGCTTACTTGTTGTAGGTAAATTTACACATTAATATAATTATTATGCCTTGAACTTATTTTAAGCAATAACTGATATTATTTTTTAAAAAAAATATAGTTTAAAGAAAATTACTTATTAAATTTAAGTTGTGAGTGTAAATACATAATTAATGTCATAGAATTTTAACGAACATGCAAATAAAACAATAAATAATGTCTTAAAATCCATTTGCATATAAAATAGTTATATTCGAAATGTCACCACAATTTTGTACATTTTAATAGCGGACTCACCTAATTGATTTTAAAGTGAAAATTCCTACCGAAAAATATATGATAACTATAAATGTTTAAATGTTGTATAAATGTTAAATATGTGTTCCTCGGGATTCCAAAAATAAGAGTTCATCTATTATAAGTATTAAGTGTAAAAATAAATAAAAAAAAAAAAGGTTAAAATTTTGTTTACGATTAACGTTATAATTTTATAGCATTCGTCCTAACATTAGTGACATTAATTTTAATAAAAACACATAAAATTATATTTATATAAATACATAGGTTCAACCGCATGTAAACTACATCATAAATATTTTATTTTATTCAATTATTTCAAAACAATAATCATGTATGGTATTTCAAAAAATAAAACTACTCTTAATATTTTTAGAACATGATTGCACTTTAATATTTACCTGATAAAAAATTGTTTTGATTTAATTATTTTATGAAAAGTATTTTTGATACAAAGATTTCAATTCACAGAAATATAATTTATTAGTATTTATTATCAATTATAAATATTAGTCAAGTATAAAAGTATAAGTGTAAAGTATCCTGATTATAACTATAATGGTGATTATACACATAAACCATGATTATTTGATAATTGTGACAATAACATAGACGATTAGATATTTAAATATTTTTTACTCTCATTTTGGAAACTGAAACTAATAAAACGATTTTTTTTTCAATTTTTTGAAAAACTTAGTTCTGACTAAAAATTTTTTTTAATTTTAGAAATTTTATAAAAAAAATACCAAAAACTAGAGACACAAATCTAACGCTAATATTATTTATAAGTTTTAATATAATACATAAAACATATCTTTGTTTTCAAAATATAGTTATTGCACCAATCATTAAAATACAACTATCTATGCTTTTATGCACACATATTGCCTATACATTTATTATTGAGGAGTGTTTGCATTTTTTTTTAATAAATCGATTGTAAAAGTTGTATAAAATAATAATAAGTAATAACTATTCGTTAACGCTAGACTCACTTTTGAACTTTGATGCAAAAATTTTTCTCCTGTGTTTTTAAGTTGGATATACAATTGTAAAATGTTTGTCCAATACTTGTGCGCAGATTCTAATCTTTGGTCGGACACGTCGACATAATCTCCGACGATCGAGTCCAAGTTTGAGAATTCGATGTTCAAATGTTCACTTGACGTGTAAAATTTGACATACAACTCGGACAATTGTATCCTCCAGTCTAATATCCTATCTAAATATGTCCAATGGTCTTTTAATACGATCGATTTACCTTCCAGGTCGACTCTTGTTTCAGCATCGATGTACGTTAACGGTGGCAGACTAGTCGAGTTTACCAATGCGTTGATGTCGATCCCTCGAGTCTGTAAAAATTCATAAAACAAAGTTTAAAAACTGATCCACGGAATACCATGCGACGTGTGTGAAATATTATAAACAACATATAAAACAGAACAATGATGATGATGACGATAATGATACGATATGCTTAAGCAATTTAACCTCATTTTGTGTGATCGTATTTCCTTTATGTAGGTATATAAGTATTTTATTCGTATACATTTCCAGGGCCAAATAATATTTTGTTAATATAATATATACGATTTACTAGTGTTTAATGTTCTAATTATTTTATTTATTTTTTTTATAATTTGTTTGTTTTGACTATGCAGATAATACTTTATTTACAATATTGTATATATTATACGGTAAATGTGTATCGAAAATGATACAATTTCTATCAAATGATATCAGTTATAATGTATAGTTACATAATTACGTACCCTAAGATCTCGTTGTAGAGTTTTATGGGATATTAAAAACTCTCGTGCTTCCGTGAGATTTGTACCCATAGAATTATGTTCATGTAAAAACGATTCAGCTAAACTTACTAGCCATGAAAATATCTGAAAAAAGTGTCGTAAATTATACACGTTAATTAAATAATTTAGCTAAAATTGACATTTACGTCGATGCAAAAGTATATGATCATAATAGAAATGATAAATTTAAATGAATCAAATCATATCATGTTACTTTTAACTTAAACACATATTTAATTCCACAAACTAAACCTAATTTTATGATAAAATTAAGTGCAGTAAAAAAAATTAATTAATCAACTTTTTTCGTTAATGATTATAATATTTTTAACTAAATATTAATTTAAAAATATGTACCAATTTAATTAAACAATAAAAATACCTTTAATAATAATTATTATTTCATATTTCAAATGAATCATAGAAATTATTAGTTTTTATACTGACTATAATGGCAATAATATATCATTGTTTAATATTATATTACTATGTTTTTACTTTATTATAATTCTCTGAATACGTGTTAACTGCTTCTGAAGATTCCATATATTTGTCATGATCTTTCATAACAATTGAGAGTATTAGCTGTTTTTTCCTTTCCAACTCGTCTACAACTCGTTTAACGCCCTAAAAATAAAAGTCATAACTCCACATGGTTTATTGTTCCAATGCTGTGAATAGATTAAATACCTCTGCCTCTGGTAAGTCTTTCAATATTGAATTTCCTTCTTGAATTACTGAGGCGCCGGTTCGCTTTACCGTCTCTGTAACGTACGCGTTCTTTGATGCCAATTGCTCATCGGATGAATGCTGAAGTATGGTTTCCCATGCTCGGAGAACCTACCACAATGAAAAATGAATAATTATTTACAAAATAAATTTTATAACAATAATAATGTGATATTTAATTACTTTCTCGGCAGATTCGAAAAATTTCATAGCAGTATCCAGAAGATTTTCTCTCCTATTTAGTTCTTCCAAGTATTCGGTCGCTAATTCTAATAGTTTATACGCTTTGAATTTATAATCTTCTTCCATGTACCCTTTGGTTAATACCAGTTGTTCGGTAGCTCTTACAACCCTCAGCGCTTGGTCTCTTATATCCTTTGCTTCGGTTATCAAGTTCGAGTTGACTTCCGTAAGTTTAGAACATTCGTACTGGGAATCGCCTAGACAATTGTTAATTATTCCCAGAGAATTTCTCCTTTCAGATAGTATGTTTTCGAGTAAATTTAGATCGGTGACTAGTAGAGATATTGTCAGTCGTTTTTCCAGCATTGTCTTACGTTCATGACAGTCTATGTCCAACGAATGACGTTTATCGTGAAGTTTTTCCAACCAATGTTCTACTTGAGATACGGCTAAAATAACAAAATATAAACGTTATTGTTAAGACATTTAAAACTTACGTTAAATATAGAAAAAAATGTTTATAACTTATTATACGAGTAAAACACGTAGTAATAATTACAAACACGTATGAAACAATATGAAATTTAATCAATTGTTACATAATCAACAAAAATATTATAAAGTTAAAAAAATAATTAACAATAGTTTATCTTTTAAATAATAATCAATCTAATTTCCTTAAATTTTTATATTTATATTCATTCTCAGATATACAGGGTAATCTTTTAAGCATGTTCGTCATAGTTTTATGTTGAAATTATGCATATATGATTATATATTATATAGGTAATTCTAATTTTTGAAATTTTTTTTCATTTATTTAAAATGTGTCAGCAAATGAATGACCTTGCAAGTTTAATAACATTTAATATAATATAGCGTATGACATTTATGTAATTAATGACATAGCTAATGTTAACAAAGCAATTAAGTTTACAGTTATTAGATATAATATAGCAAGGGAATTAAATATAGATAATGATAATTTTAATAAGATTTATGAATAAAAAATTTGATATTGAAATTAATGACTATAATGGGAAGCTTGTTTAAAAGGACGTTAAGTAGAGAGATTAAAGGATTTAATGAGGTTTTAAATTTGTTCAAGATTCTTAGCATTGAATTAGAAGTATAAATTGGATGTTGTCTGAGTGGTTTGTTTTGTTGGCGTATAATGCACCGGACGAGGTTGTAATGGATATGCGACGACATGTGGGGGCGTGTAGAGTTTGAAGTTTTGAAGTTTTACCGCATTAGGGAGGACTATTTCGTTTTACGTGTGGTTTTTCAATAACCACACCAGAGTGGAGCAGTATATTAATCTTAAAGATTTATTGGTTATTTTTATTGAGTTCAAACGTGGAACAGTGGTAAAGAGCGATGATTCTTTTTGATATTAACCACGCGCGCGATCAAGTGTGTTAGTTCGACCAGGGAGTCTGAAATATCTGTTAGATAGTATAATGATGGAGATTTATATAATTACTACCTTGTATTGGCGTTTATAGTGCGGCCGAAAGGAGTGAAATTCTTCATCGGTATCGCTTAAGTAATCAATTAACTATTGTATTGTAGGTTATGCAGTTTTTGGGCCGGATTATTTGAAATGATGGTGTGAATTTACACAAAAAATTGTTAATACCCGTAAGTTTCTTATTGAATAATGAGAAATTGGTGACGTTCTTTACGTAAATAGTCGGTATTCGTGTGTAGTTAGGTACAACTTCAGTTTGAGATATAGTTGCTCACATGTTGATATTAAGTAGAAACACCTCGGTTTCAGCTTCGATGTCTGTCTTGACCAGCATATACATAATGGTAACTAAATTATTGGATTTTTTTTTCATTTTGTTAAGAAGGAGCTAGAAGGCGAGAACAAATGGGGTAAAAACGGGATTTAGTTGTATTTTGTCGTCGAGGCATCGTCATGTCTGACAGGCCCGATGCACGGTGCTAACGTGAGTAATTTATGTAATAATACAAAATGGTTCGTGTGCGGTTACATCGACATTGACAATAACTGATAACGTAGCGCGATTAGCACGTATGTGTCTGTGGTAGTAGTTGGCACCGTACTATTGGAATTTTTAAATGTAGTTAAAGACGATGTTTTCGAGTACTTAGATTTTTCACAGCACTTAAAAAGTATCCTGCGGCATTTCCAACGTTGGTTTTTCAAACGAGAATCTACATGTTTTAATACAAATTATGAATCAGATGTTTTTTCAAAAAATATTAATATAAGTATTATAATCGAAATTTGAACGAAAAGTTTCTAAGTTATTCTACTTTAAAATTTTAATGCTTATGTTAATAATTGTTCATCAAAACTATATTATTTAATTTTAAAAATTATTCAGTGCAATATTATATTAATCCATAAGCATTTGGCATTTTTTAAAAAATTGTCCGTGAATACTTGACTAAGTAGTAATTACTACAAATATTGTATACTGCACACTCAGATAATTTTAAAATTACTGAGTTCATATTCATTTACAAAGTAGCTATTTAATATACCTACGTAATAAGCCTTAGTATTTAAATTAGAATAGCATTTAGAAGCATTTTGTTCAAATTTCAATTGCAATAATTCAAAATTTTCAAAAAAATCGTCCAAATCATAATTTCTATTAAAATATGTAGGTTGTCATTTGAAAACTTAAAGTTGGTATCGCCACAAGATACAGATACTTCTTAAATGTTGTGAAAAATCTAAATATTCGAAAACATTGTCGTTAACTATACGTTTTGAAATACCAAAAATCAGAATTTTTATAAACGCATATTTTAATTATAAAAATGTTGTAAGCGTTTAATATATTCGTTTCACAATTTCAATTTTTTTGACGTCTGATCATCAACTGAAGTTTATTGTTGTTCTAAATCTTGTGTGTGTTTTATATACGTGTAAATAATCTAGTTATAATATTTTATGATAGTTTTGCCTACACTACATTTATGACAATTTCCACATCAAGTTAAAAGAATTTTATTGTGGATAGTTTTTTTTTTTTTTTTAATGTGTAAGTAGGTACTTGTAAAAAATGTTTTCCACGTGCAATAACAAAAATTGATAACATACATTTTGTAGTTCATACGTCATATTATCACATATTAATATATTAAATATTTATGTTTAAATTATTAGTTCATAGTATGGTCGAATATTCATTATTTTATATATTTTTCAAAGTTAATTTTATTAACTACCTAGTCATTCTAGTCCATTTATAATTTTATATGTTAAGCTACGGATTACCTATGTACTAATTTATTTTAGTTTAAATAACTAATTGATTACTAATACTTATTTATTATTTATAATTATGACAAAAAAATAGTTGCATTTGCACATTTTTTTTTTTTTTGGTTACTTGGATTTATTGTTTGATTCGCCGTGTACAAATGGGTATATAGTTTAACTAATAATTATTAAAATACTGACGGTATTTATTTTAGCGCAATAAAATACATTTTTCCGTGTAATTCAATCTCGTTACTTTTCTGATTAACTATTTAGCTCAACAAATTCTCTGCCCCATTTGTACAATTAATAAGGCTATTGCGGCCTGCGAGTATCGCAGTCGTAAATATATGCTATGTACACATTACATAATATTTTACGCAATATTATACCTAATGAAATAGAATGATAGTTGTGGCCTGGCCTCGAATCCAGGGTTCCTTTGGCTTGCATCTCTTTCAAAACGTCCAGTAGCTGCGTACCGTTGCCCAAAGCCACCATAAGCGCCTCCAATATGGACTTGCGGACTTCTTGGATGTGCTCTAAATGGTTTTTGATCGATTCGACGTCGATCGGCAGATAACTGTGGCAGAGCATTTCCAACGTCCTAATTCGTTCCATGCAAACTTCGGCTTGTCTGAAACGTGCGATGTATAAGATTTATAATATAATATTATTATCGTATCATAACATATAAACTGAAAGATGAAAATATATATCAGCAGCTAAATATTGAAACCTTATTGCACGTAGGCATAGACTATAACTATGGGTCTAGCGCTAAAGGAGTCTTAACCCACTCTATAGACATTTTTTAGCCTCGATATGTTTTTACTTTTTGCACTGCCTGGTTAAAAACCAAATCATTGCATAAAAAAAAACTCTCGTGGGTTCGACGTGTAAAATATTTAAAATAATATTATATAATTTGTACCCATATAAATATATAATTGATATAATATACTAATACAGTGGATGTACCGTGTACATGTGCAAGAAGAATCAAAACATACATCAGACGACTATGACCCAAAACGGATTCAGTGATCTTGCTATATTATAGAAAGATAATTATTTAGATAATGATAATTGATAAACATTTGCATCTAAATATAGACGTATTTATGTTATAAAATAAATACAGTAGACTCCGCTTATAAGACTCACATTGGGACCAGCATAATGTAAGTCTTATATTAACCGATTGAATCTTATAGGCGAAGTGAGGAAAAAACGAACAAAAATTTTAATTAATTATTAACTTTATTTTGCTACCTACTTTTCTTATTACATATTAAGATATTATTAGATATCATTAAATAATTATTAATATATAGTATATATGCGCATATTATTAATTATGTGCATGTACATATAGCTCTCTCTAGCAACGAAATGGATGGGGGAGGGGGCATGAGAGGTTTTACACTCCATGACGGGTTTTTTTAAACTCTGGTTTTCTAGGACTCTAGCCCCTGTAACTATTAAATCCTAGTTTCACCCATGCACATAGGTAATAACAGACAGGGGCGGATCCAGATTGGCTTGGAGGCCTAGCTCCCCATCCTCTCCCCTCGTCGGACATAAGAGTGCCTATTACTGGATAACACTATTGATTATAAAAACTATAAATACTGTATTTGTTGTATATTGTATTTGCGTTGTTGTCCCCCTCCCCAAGAACTGTGTTTTTGGATCCATGTCCGCAGAGTTAATAATACTGAGAAAAATGCGAAATCAAAAGGTTCATGTATCTACGCATCGTTTCTAGGTTTAAGAGCCGATAAAGCAATATAGTTATACCTGTACACCGAAGACCACGTCCCATATTATATACTGTTATATTATCATATACTGTTAATGCACGAATATTCTACCACGCCGTGTGGGTAAAATATATGGCTCATACCGATGATATTCGACGTTCAGGTGTAACAAGTAACTCCTCTTTTGAAGTATATCGTTTACGTCTTTCCAGGCCAAACCCAGCGAATCGGCCATAGCGGCGTACACCTCGGGCTGCGTGTTCTGCGTGGCTATCAGATGATCGGCTTTCTTCAGTAACTCGTTGACGGGACTCTGCTTTTCCTACACAACAGAGGCACGATATCAGAATATATGTTAATAAATAGTTTATATAGTATGTATAGCGGGTACCCAATATTTTATACCGCAATCACGAAAACACGTTTATTTCTTTAGCGTTACGTACATAATAATATTATACTCGTTCACGGAATGTATATACACAAATGCGTAATGTATGCAAAATGCATACATAATAAAATACGCACACGCACACACGTAAGTACGTATTTTGTATAGGTATACTCGCGTTACCGAGTCAAGGCTGATGCCATTGCCGGTTACCACCATAAATGGTATGTATGGACATTATATAATATATATATATATATATATATATTTTTTTTTTTAATGAAGTGTGGCGATATTAATTATTCAATATTCGTGTGTTAGTTGGTTACGATGTGACGATATTATAATATTATGATGTATATTATATAGTTAGGCTGCAGTACGAATCGAGAGGTGTCTAAACTATAATTTTAGCAGCGACTAATTTGGGTACGTTTAGTTCCAGCATACGTGTCGTGTTCTATCGACATTTAATTTGAATAGCTTGAAAATCATTTCCGAACAGAACGTTTTAGGGCGTATTTAAAAATATCCGAGCGAGAAATCATGATGACCCAATTGTCAGGATCGAGGAGTCCAAACGAAATCGTACATTTTGACGCGGAGAATTATTTGTATGTTATTGGGTGTACTGCCAGTCCTTGGAATTAAATTGATAATATGATCATGTTGAGTGTTTGGAAAATAAAATAACTACTGTACTGCCGACAACCCGGTCGTCAAGATGCAAATAAAAGTTGTGGGATACTGAAGTCTTCGCAACAGTGTAAACCAGCGGTTCTCAAACTTTTATAAAACGCGGACCCGCCCTGATGAAAGATTTTTAGAAATCGCGGACCTCCTTACCGGTTTTTTTCGAATACCTTTTTTTTTTACAAATTACAAATTATATCTCGTCAGTGGTGTAATATAAAGATAAGATAAACTACACGAAAAAAATAATAATAATAACCCAGCAATATTGTAATACTCATCTCACGTATGTTATAAATTAATACTTCCGCGGACCCTCGACATGAGTATTGCGCCCCCCTCCACTAGGGGGCCACGGACCACAGTTTAAGAATCGCTGGTGTAAGACTACACCTATATATAGTAATAATTATTCGATTCGTCATGACACACACAAGTCATCGATATAATTATGATGTTACGTTCGCGAACAAAATATATGAGAAGGAAATGTGTAGGTATCTGACGCAATGTTATAACATACATATATGGACTATGGTATATAAATAATATAACATTATATTCGGTCAATTGAAGAGACAGTCGTCGCGTCGGGGCGATCTCGTTAATGAACGTTAGTAAAATTGCATTATTATATACGTCATATTTGCAACAGTCGAAATATCTATGAAAGTGTTTGTTGGCCGTCAAGGTAAACGAAAAACGAAGGCACTCGTACCGCTAAATTAAATTAATAAATAATAATATTCATTAGAATATAATAATATCTTATGCACGTGTATATATAACTGTAACACATTTATAAATAATATATATTATGTACGCGGTCAAACAGCCAGAATGATTAACGGAGAGGTCTGGTTTCGAAATGAAATTGGCGCCGTTCGTTGTAATATATTGTTATTACAGCAATATATACGCACGCAAGGCGTCCGGCGTGCATTTATCGTTCTAAAATTAAACGCGTTACATCTAATAATGTCTGTAAACAATCGATTTTCAAAACGATTCAAACCTGTATTTTTTCTACCACTCTCTCGTGTTCGGCCTGGAAGCTTGAGGCCTCTTCCAACGTCTCCCCGAGCAACGTGAGTTCCGGGCATAGTTCGAGAACTTTTAATTCCAAGACGTCGCGACACTAAAACAAAAATAAAATTATGATGTTTGTACTTCGACAATATTTGACATTATATTATAATAATATATTTTTTTTTTAGAATTAAGGCTTCAACTGCTGAGGTCATTAGCCTGGTATTGTATGGGGAGGAACGGTTGGCTGGAACACGTTTTTGTATGTGTGGCGAGGATTTGTTGCTAAAAACCCTGGTGGTCACCCATCCGCATCGTTGAGCGTACGACCGCGCCACACCAAGTCACTATAATAATATTATATCCCCGAATTCGTGATAACTTAAATCGGGCGTACGCCGACATTGATTATGTGTAAAAATAATATAAAACAAGTCTCTGCGAAATGTTATGAAAAGGTATATTATACAATATGTTATTATGTAAGAGCGTCGAGGATCTCGTAGACGCGATAAACGGAAAAGGTGTATTGTGCTTTTTTGTTTTAATCAAATTAAAATTGAATTAATGAAGATGCTATATTGCACTTGGGGATTATAGTAGTACGTGGTTCTGCCTCACCTTCCCCTACAACTGATATTAAATTACCAATTTTTAAATATACACAATGACAAATAATTAGTCTCCAACACAACAAAATAACTGCACTATTAAATCATCGTTCATGGTTATAAATTATGATTGTGTAGAACTACGTACCTATAGAAAATAATTTTGTCATAATAATAATTATCCATTATTATACATATAAAGTTTAAACGTTACTTAATTGTTGAGCTAAATATTTTTTGTAAAGGCTAATAAAAAAAAAAAGTTTAAACGTAATAAATCTATACATATAAAAATAGAGCCAAAAATGTATAACAATTGATCAATTAAGAACGGCTGGGCCGATTTCGCTCAATTTTTTTTTCAATTGTTCATAATTTCCAGAAGATGGTTTTTACGAAAGAAAATTTTGGAAAAACCCAATCCCGGGAGATGCTCAAACAGGGATTTTGAGATTTACGATGGAAATATTTATTTATAAATGGTTGCAATACCACCAATCTCTCTTTATTTATAAGGTTGTCAATGGTTACATACTATTATAATTAGTAAGAATACATTATCATATATATATATATATTTGTAAATAAATTTGTTGAAAAAAACAAATCTTCGGCACGGGAAACCGTCGCAATGTTTTTTATACTTAATTCTGATTTTACACTCTTACGCACTTCATGGGATCCGCAATCCACCACAGATGGACTGCCTATCTGATAATTTACTGCTCGCATATTGTCCGTGATCTAATGCAGTGGATTGCCTACCTAAATGGTTTAAATGCATATAAATCGCTTCAGGTTAATCTCAACTTAATATTTGGCTCAAGAAACGCTGGGCGGGACAACTAGTTATAATATAATTGTAATCAATGAATTAATTAACGCGTTAGTGTCGAGGCTAATTTCCACAGCTTATGTACATTTCTGCAGTCATTGACCTAGACTGTTGGTCACTTTATAGATACCTGCTTAATAATTAATCATATTATATAGTATTAAAAATAATTGTTTCATTTACGCACACACGTTTGAATTATAGATCATTTCTTTAACAGTTCGATTAAGTGATATAGTTATAAATAAATTAAATTTAATGAAAAAAGCAATAAAATTGCTTACCTACTTATTTAAGTAGATAATCATGTGATTTATAAAACACGTATTATAGTAAGTTATGCGTACATATTTTGTGAAAATTTAAATAAACTATGAAATAGTCTTGTTATGAATGTCAAATATTTCAATAAATATACGACTTTTTTAATATACTCGTAGTATTATTGTAATGCTTGCAGTACTTAAAATAAATACTCTCGTGGGCCTTGGAAATCTGAAGTTTTTATTTCCATATATTAATTTAAAATTGTATATTGCAGTTTTGAACATTTGGTAAACATTTGAAAATTATTCACTATAATCGTGAAATATTTTTAATTTAATCCACCCATTGACATCACAAACCGTTTCCTTTGCGTGTCCTTATTTGTTCGCATTCGCATTTAGTATTATAAATCAAAGAATAAGGAGATATTTAAGTGTGATGACACCCGCGGGTAAACCAGGTGCAAAATGCATTGAAAGCGTAAAAATATTTTTTTATATTCAGACATTCAAAAGGTTCTTTTCAGAAACAGTCACGTATTCGTGAGGAGCAATAAATGAAATTTTAGTCACATAAATGTATGAAATTGTATTTATTTCTACCAAATCAATTACAAATATTACTCATAAATTACATTAATAATAATAGCTGATACGTATGCCAACTGAGCTTATAGCTCATATATGGTATACAGAATTCGTGGATATTATTATTCGTTTTATAGTAAAATACTTATACAATAATACAATTAAAATACGACTTAATTAATTAAATAATATTATAAAATAGATAGATATTTTATTAAAAAAATTAAAATTAGTGTAACATAAGGTATAAAATATTATGTTTAGATATATTGACATTTTTAATTTTATTAATACATACATTTTCATCAAGTTTGTTTTGTAAAAAGTTATTTAAATCAATTAAAGTGTCTTCTGTTCTTATTTTTTTTTTTTTTTGTTCTAAATTCGTATTGCTGGTCAAATATTATTTTATCTCTCTGACTCTCTCCAAATATTTTAAAAGGTAATTGATTTTTTTATTATTTTTTTAAGGATTTTAGTTAGAATTCCTACTATTGAAATAGGTCTATAATTAGTGAAATCTGTTTTTCTCTTTTTTTATGAATCGGTATGAATCTTGATATTACAGTTGGAGTTATCATAACTCTTTTTTTGGGGTTCCGAAGACAGATCCTTTGTCACAAAAATACGGGCAATTGCCTGGTGTGTAATGCTATCTTTGTTGGTTAGGTCCACCCTGGGATGCGAACATTAAAATCACGTTAAGAAAACGCAGAAATTAAATTAATTTGTAAAGAGTCTTATTTTGAAGTGGAAAATAATTTATGGAATTGTAACAATGATCGTAAAATAATACTTTACACAAAATGCAATAAACTTGTCAACTATCTCAATTGTTGGCACGAATAATGTTGAATGACGATGATGTTACTATACATAAAATATCAAAGACGGAAATTATTTATAATATATTATACTGAAACGAATGCATAATATTATACAATCGCACTATCATAATAGCATACAGTTTTAAATTAATACGTTTATTTTAAATTGCATTGGATGCGTAGGGGTGTGTGCAAGGTGCGAGCGTAAACAATTTATTTCGCGTTTCTGCGAACCGTCCGATCTCGGTGCACCGTACAATAAATAATAATAATAATAATAATAATACATGCCACAAGGCTTTATATCTATAATGTTATGATGTATGCGTTTAGAGAGACACGTTTTGAGCTTAATAATTTTAGTCGGAAACGACACAATATTATATAGACAGACACGTGTGTGGTTTTATGTTGTTTTATATTGTGCGCCGTAAAACGCGCGTACGAACCTTGTATAGGTATTTGCACATATTGTTATATCCGTTGGATAAATGAACGAAACGTACGCAATACCCCATATTAATCGGGCTTCCTGCGAATAAGCCGCGGTAATATATATTATTATAATATGCGATTTCATGTCGTATTATTATTATAGTAATCGGCACTCGTTCACACACGCGTATAGGTATTATTATTGTAACGGGCGCGCGTTTAAGAAATTAATGTTATCAAACGTTTTACAGCCTACGACGCGGCGACCGATTCGAATTTATTTCGCCACACGTTTTTTTTTTTCATGCTGCTGCAGCAGACGTCCTCTGATCGTGGTCTGTCCTTATAATATTATTACATTATAATACCTGCAGTATGCAACAGGTGTTCGGGGAGATCAAACGATTTGCGCTGCAAACAATCGACCGGCGTCATTATTGTTGTTGTTATTATTAATATTATTGTTATTGCGGTACAATGATGAGCGTGCGCGTGTGATAGATCGCCCTTGGGCGTTTATACCATACATTCATCAAAAATAAGGGACTGGAAATTTTTGTTGATATTCTTTCAAATATCAACAATTCGAATACTGCAGTGTGCGAAATATATTATTACATCGTGTACGAAACAAGAGTATATATTATAAGCCGTAATAGGCACACTCGAATAAGATGGCAGACATACATTATTATATTATATAAATCATTAAAACCCGCAATACCGTTTTGGCTTCGATCGAAGTCGAGTAAAATAAATGCTGCAGCTTCGCCGTTTTGTACGAAAACAAACCGAATAGCTAGAAAAAAATATCGGCTCCCTCACAAGATATATAGTAGGTATCTATACGCGAACGATGGCTCTCAGCCACGTGTTCCGCTTACAAATGACCGAGAAACGCGCTGCATAATATTGGCACGCGGTAAACGAAATGCACACATACACATTTATATAAAGGTAATGGTTCCATACGCATGTATACACAATAATACAATATATATATATATATATATATATATATATATATATATACGCAGGTCATCGCGCAGGTAACAATAAGTGTGTGTTGTTTGGTTATTGTCATTATTGGCCAATAGCAAAACTTTGCGAAAGACACGAAATCCGAAAACTCATAAAAAATCGACCCGACAAAACGAAAAAAATAATATTCCACACAATTGTTTCATTGATTACTTTCCAAGGGTAATAGCCCTATATACACTCGTTTTACTCTGTTTATAATAATATGATTATAATATGGCCTATAGGCAAATAAAATTAGGCATTATATTTCTACACAATTTTTCGATCGTTAACTGCAATCCCGTACTGATCACACATTTTTACGTCTTATTTTAACGATTTTAAGGGCAATTTGCAAAACTTTTTTTTAATTCTTTATCACTATAATCATTATAGAAATATAATAAATTAGGCACGTAATTTTCTTTATATTTTATGCATATATTGCACGTGTATATTTTAACCCGTAATGCAGTAATTTTTATTGTATTTTGACTGATTTTTACAATATTGTTACATAGTATGAATGTGCAATTATAGCAGACTGCTTCTATATAGGATAATTCAAAATTTATGTCACAGCCACTTTATTGATTCAAAATAGAGAAAAATATTTGATACAAAAGTTTTTTGATCGAGAAACTTCTAAAATGATTTGTATATTTTACAATTTTTTACAATATTTTAAGGGAGTTTTGAGTGGTCTTCACTTCAGAAATTTGTAAAAATTCATAATGTTTGCAAAAAAAGTATAAGTTCCTATTTGAGTTTTTAAAGTTGACCCCTAAAACCCCTCTAATATATTGTAAAAAATTATAAAATATACAAATCATTTTATAAGTTTTTAAATCAAAAAACTTTCGTATTATATATTTTTCTGTATTTATTATCTTATATTTATGTGACAAAATGGCTGTAAAATAAATGTTGAATCACTCTGTATATGAAGCAATTTTCAACGATCAAAGGACATTTTTTTACTAACGGCTATTTTGTCTTTTACATTAATGTTTTATACGGGAGATCCCGGAGTATCTTCAGTGCGGTTTCTCCATTCAATTCACCGAGCTTTGCAACAACCATATTTTAAGCTAGTAAATTATTATACCAAACATTATGTAAATAACACTAAATATAAACAATAAAAAAAATATATTAAATTTTCTCGATTCTTTTTTTTCATTTGCAGTTTCTTCGTCAATCGGAAAAGTTTTTCGCGGAGCATCTCATTTGCGAACACAGTTATCGAGATTACAGCTATATAGTTATTACATTTCCACAACATATAATGTAATAATGTGTTATGTATTGTAGTCGCGGGCGATTGTCGAGGGGCGCGCGTGACAAAATTCGAATGTTTTTCTTTGTTTTTATTGTCAACACGTCATAACATGTCCTAAGGTAGTGGTGAGGTATCGATTTTTTTCGATCACTCCGTTCTTTATCGTTGACTCTGCTGTTGTATACTGTATAACCTCCGTAGGTTTAATCGATAATTCGCGATTTTTATACAACAATATAGCTCGCATTTCGCAACGGTAACGACGTTTATAACAACACGGCACAATATTATAATATCGTCGTCATCATCATTATACCGTGTAAACGCGCGCAACTATGTACAGCGTACACAACATCACGCTCGATAACGTAAAACGATCAGTTGTTAATTAATCGACACGTTTGTTACTCCGCGCGCGTCGTCCGCCGGTAATTATGTCATGATAATGACGACGACGACGACAATGCCGCCAATAACGTATAACATTCATCGAGCACTATAATATAGCTGCGGTTAAATTACCGTATGATGACACAACTACAAAATAACATAATAATAATGTGTATACCTGCGCGGCGGTTGAGAGGGAAGAAAAAAATCTGCGACATGTCGAACACACACGACGGTGCAATAATATTACCGTATAAAAACCGACGAGTATCATGGCGTTTAATCGGTTACACTGGCGGTATTGTAATATTATTATTGCCAATGGTCGTGCCGACGAGTGGGGTGGGCGTACGATTCGCACGTGCAGACGTTTCCGACGCGCCGTGAACCGTCGACGGTCGGTCGGTCGGCGGTCCGGCGGTCCGAGTCCCGTTAAATAAAAGAACTCGCGGCGGCGGCGGCGGCGAGGCGCGGACAGTCTTGTCCGAACACGGACGACGCGCGTGAACTCGCGCAGACGGCCGTCGTTGGTCGTATAATAACATCGTGTATACGTACATCGTTAATAATTTGTTCTACTTGCAGCAGCACGCTTGGACGTGGGCATTCGCTTGTTGGTATTTTTTTTTTTTGTTATTTCTCTCTTCGCGGACCGCGCGGATTTCCGGCGCGACGATACACCACGACCGCGGTGGCATATACAACGTGTACCGCACATACCGCGGTGACATATATAACGTGTACCGCACATACCGCGGTGACGGTACATTGATGTTGACGCACACGTGAGCTGGCTGCCGCGGTACGATAAATAATCAGCCATAACCGCTTGTTCTGTATATTTTGACTGCGGCCGCAACCACACGCCGCCGCCGCGCTCCTCCGGCGTTATATAATTTCGTCGTGTCCCCGTACACGAATGATTATCACGCCCAACGTCGGTCTCGTTTTTAAGGAAAACACAATCACAATATAATCACGCGAACATTGTTCGGACGAGTTTCGTGAGGTGACGCAGTGTTTTTTTTGTTTTTTTTTACATAGATTCGTTATCAGTTCGCGCGTATACCGCGGTATATCTCTTGAGGGGATTTTAACGCCCGGCGTCTGTTTGACGGGACCGCGCGAAACGCTTGAAATTCGCATCACGCACGCACGTGTACCAACTATTACATCATATTATATTATGCAGGCACACATTAAAATAACATCATGCTATATATTATTAAACGTTATTGTAAGTCGGTGAAAAAAATTTGAAAAACAAAAAATTCAATTTTATTTAAATAATGGTGAAAAGAAAACAAAACGTGTAGATGACGAGTAGAAAGTGAGAGATGCTTTGTACAAACAATATGAATGGTGTCGCATTAGATATGCCCTGAATGTTATTATCCAACACGTATTATACGTAGGTATTATAGTGCATAGGTACATGCGCGTTTTGAATTATAGGTACCGATAAATTAAATAAGAAACCGTGTCCGATTACTTCTGAATGGCTCACGATATAACATACTACTATAATATTTATTTGTTGTTTTACTTTGAATTCATAGGCAACATAATTATGTAACACAATACGATAATATCGTTAAACAGAAATATTTCGTTTTGAAAACAATGTACCTATAAATATAATTACTAGGTATGTACAATTATTATAAACACATATTGTGTATTTAGAGATAGGTACATTCCGTTTGCTGAAAAATTTTACACGACGATTTATCAAGGCTATTATATTATGTATATTGTATATCTTAGATTTGTATATTACTCGTGATAACATATTTTACAGTAATATACGATTATAAAGTTAATCGAATTATTTTAAACATATGTATTACACATTTATATAGGACATGATTATTACACCCACAAGATTGTAAATAGAATCACGCCATGTAATTTGAATTGATAATTTTTTAGAAATTGCATAATAAAAAAAACCACGGTGGAAGTCGTTCTGCTGTATAGTTAATATTCTGTGTTCTTCATAATTGAGTGGTTCGCTGTAATAACTAGTAGACGTGTAAATTTGAATTCGATGATAAAACAATGCATACCTACAAAAAACGATACTGAGCTGACATATACCGTATGGATATTTTATCATATATTGCTATTAAAGTAATTTATTTTTTCTATTAGAAGTATTATAGTAATAGAAGTACAATAGATTGAACATATTTTTTAAAAAAAAAAAATGTTATTTTATTATAATAATAACTAGCTGTTATCGATTTATAAAAGTCTATACCGATGTACGCGTAGACAGTGTGAATATAAATTCATCGTTCATGGAATAAATAGCTTAGAATTAATCTAAATACTTTGTAAATTTTAGTGTGTAAATAAAATATATGTAAAGGTGGAAAATTTCAAGTCCCTACAAATAATATTTTTTTAATAACAACAAAATAACTAATTTCTATTGTTACATAAAAAATATACAATTTCATAAAAATTTGAACTTAAATCTTCTATAAAAAATTGTACGTATGTATTTTCAATATTTTTAGATTACTTTAATAACTACCTTATGAGGAACATTGTATTAAATTTTAAAGTTTTTTGGTGTAGCATACAATTTTTTATCAACATGTATAAAATAAAAAGTAAAAATATTAAATGGCTATAAATATCTAAAAAAAAAAAAAGAGTCAACACAATTTTAAAATTATACCATGTCTTGAAAATACTAATATAAATATCTTATGTTTTAACTCCGTGAAGTTGGAACGTTGGCACGCCGTTTTCAGGTATGTACGGTTATTTATTTTTGAATTACAACAAAACAACAAAATGGTTTTTGTCATAAATTTACATTGCGTAAATATTAAATATTTATCGCTTATCCGTAATTTTTCAATTTTCACACTATAAAAAATATTTAATTATGTTGCCATTCCTCTGCACAGAATCTAAAAATGTCATACATATAGATACAACAATATTAATCATACATTTACCATTTATCAACGTTAATAATAATGATTATAATATAATATTTATTGTCAAATAATTAAAAATACATTCACACAGAAAAAACGTCGTTTGTCGTCATCACTCGTCAGCCTATAAATATATACCTACCTATAAGTATAATATAGGTACCATATATTATACTCGAGGCACGCTTCGAACACACAAGTCTGTTGCACGTAACTAATAAAATATTCTGAATTTTAACTTCAATTGCATACATACAGATAGCCTCCAATTATTATTTTATAATAATATTATGTGTGTGAGTTTTTTTTTTAATTTATGCGCGCATAAATATGCCATGATCTAGGACTGCAGTTACAAGTACCAATAGCGTGCGATCATTATTATTATTATTATTATTGAACGTAGACGACAATGACTTGAAACGTGGACCTAGATAATTTAATATTATAATAAATAATAAATAAATAATTGTATATACTTCCACTTAAGGAAATATCGGAAAGCCTGCAATATCTCATCACGATAGAGTCGAATATATGTAAAAGCACTCATTTTTCAGCCAATGTACAATATTATAATTTAATATGAACTCCCGAAGAATTATTATTAAAAACTAAACAATTGACCATATGTCATAATGACGTTTGTGGTGTATGAGTTTTATTGTTATAATATATATATTAAATATTTTATAGCTTACACACCTACGCATTTCGTATAAATCTAAAAAATTTTTGTCACCCAGACCCAGTTATCACTTTCTAAAATATTCTTATTATACTATGTACTATTATTACTATTTTACTTAATAAAAGTAAAACGCCATAAGAAGTCATACAATCGACAGTTAATATTTAAACTCTTGCCTACTTTAAAAAATATGGTATGTATCTTGTTTGATACGCTTAGTTGTATGCAAAAAAATGTATTAGTCTAAAATCATAAAATATATTTAAGGAATCACATTTTTTCACATTACAGAATAGAGGTCTTAAATTTAAAATTATGAATATTATAATACCTATATATTACACACTTAATAAATAATGACATATTTTAATCGCTAAAATCAACAACCGTCTAAAATGGTAAATAATATGCACATATTCCTACATTTAAAATATAAAAATATCTTTTCTGTCATATTGTAAAGACAAAAGTTCATGACTATTAAAGATACAAAACTTAATACCTAAAACGTTATGTGATTTATTTTAAATCGAATATTAGGTATATTATTAATTTTATTCAGGTTAATCATACATGTCAGCTGTCACCTGCGTTTCTAACTTATTTTCTATTTCGATTTTTGAATATTAATTGTTCTAGTTCTTTTATTTCTTAAAATATGAGTTGTAGTAATATTATGTATCAATGAATCCATTAATCGAGTTCACATACGCATGTATATATGGATACAACAGTCAGCGGTCTATTTTGGCATCCTACGACAATCGGTACTCCTACATTTTTTTTTTTTAATTTTATATATCCTGTTTCAAATGGAAGAATAATTTATTAGTTTTTTATTCACTCGTATATAACACAATTGATGAGTGATTGCACTATTTTTATAATAATATAATAAGCTCGTTGAGCACTATATAATTTGTTAATAAATATTCATGAAATTTGTAACGTGATATAAATTATAAATAATTTGTTAATAAACTATCATTATAATAAAATTTAAAGTTATGAAAACATTTTGTTTATTGATCTTAATTTGAATCAAAATTAATTGAATTTAAAACAGTTAGGTAGTTAAAAGAATATAAAGTGCAATACTTAGAATTATAACAGTAGATACCTACGTATACTGAACGAGTAATTTAAATAGCACCTATATTTTTTAATCACTTAAGGAACGATTATTTTTTCATTTGATTCTTGTTTGACGGTTTTATACATTTAGTTTTTCAATTAGCAAAAATGTATGTAACACTATCTAGACATATTATTTTCATCTGTCGTATAAAAACATAATAATTTATGCCAAAGTGAAAATATTTGTTCGATTTATCGTTTTTACGGGAAATATAAAATCATTGTGTTCGCACACAATAATACGCACACGCACATGCAATATAAACTTACCTCCTATACCTGTTATACCTAACGCCACTGTATAATATACTCGCACGACGACAACGAAAAGAAGTCGTCCGGTATAATATGAAAGTATCGAGTCTTACCATATACCTCCATTGCATATACCTATATATTATATTATTATGTACATCTCACAAAGAGCTCATATATTTAGAGCTATACAAATATATAGCACTCATATATACATCGGTGGTAGTGTAACGATAAAGCATCCGGTGTCGATGATGTTTGGTGAGTTAATAAATATTATTATTATATATACGTCCGATGAATATGACGATGATATATATATATATATATATATATATTTACAGGTAGGCACATAATATCGACCGTTGCGAACAATGTTACGTGACTCCGGGTCGCGGTTCTGGATTTGGTCATCCCGCGAGTAAGTTGTACCTGCAGTAGTCGCGCGCTTTTCTTCTCGTGAATAATAATTCATCGTAATATAATTATCATTGTTAGGTCAGCCACCGCTGCTGTGTAGTCTACGTGTGGTGTAGTATTAATTTATGGTATCGTTGTTGAAATTTACTTCAAGGTTGTCGCATACGCGGGCATACTCCGTCGTTCAAATATTTATTATTTGATGATAAAAACGAAAATGTCGGGGAGCCAATAATAATAATCAGTCAATAATAATCGAGTAACAGGTACACGATGTGGTACGCAAAATCGATACCTATCTGCCAGTGATATCCCGTTATGCAGCCATTTTTTTATCCGATGATAACAATCCGAACCCACATATATGCGATAACCTGTATATTTCAACCATGGTCCATTAAAGACAAAATAATATATATCATCGGACGTATTTCTGAAACTAATCAGCCGGCTTACGGTTTCAACGAGTCCTGCAGCAAATCCCGTCCAAACATATAAGAGATCGCGATCACGAAATCGGCGGTGTTATTGTTGTTTCGACAATTTTTAAAACCTGCACGGACCCAACTATATAATATATTTTATTATAAACGTATGCGTTAATAATCTCACATACTCGTTCTGTAAAAAATAAAAACTGTTCAATATTTTGTCCGCTAAACTGCATATCATTTTGATAAATTTACGAATGCACGTACAACGATTTCATTAAACCGAATTGCTATTACTGTACACCTACAATCGTACTATATTGCAAATGGTGCAAAGTTATAAAATTTAAATTTAAAAAAACCTAATAATATATTATGCATTTTAATGATATAGTAAACTCTCAATTATCCGCGAAATAGGAGTGCACGGTAATCACGGATAAGCGAATTCTGGGGTTGATCCGCAAAATACAAAAATTCTATTACTAAGTCGTTAAAAAAAATATATTATGTAATATTAAATAGTAATTAAAAAAATTATACAAGTTAAGTTGTATTTATTTTAAATATTCAGAAAATTTTCGTTTAGATTTCACAAAAACATACGTATATAAACACTGCAGTAGGTACACTGCAAACACTATTTTTAATTCTGTACATAGTATCGGGGAGGGACCCAGGCAAATCGATTAATCCGCCAGCGGGTAATCGAGAGTTTACTGTAATAATAATAATAATATATGTACAAGTATATGTACATAATTTATTAAAGAAAGAGTATTGTTTAAAATACCCAATTAACTAAAATAACAATGATCAATTCAGAAATAAAAAATAAAAATAATTAATTAATAAACACATAATTTTAAAATAGCTTAGTTAGCTCAAAAAGCGACGAATAAAAAAAAAATCAAAATTATTTATCGAATTAACAGTAGACATTAAAATATGAAACGGGAATAAAGATGATTTATTTCTAGAATTAGGCAAATTGATTTTTTTTTTTTTGAGTATAGTAACAAACCGTGTAATAAGTAACAAGCACACCGCGAACGTATATAATATATAATACTTATATGCAACTTGTAGCATTAAAAAATTAAAACACGTGACCATCGAACAATATGCTGAGCCTGGCTATTATAATATAAATAATGTATGTGTGTGTGTCCTGTACACTCGTGTGTACAAGCGTTTGTACGATACTTTAAGATTGCGATAAGATATCGCATTTCGATTTTTACTACTATAATAATCTAAATGGTTAATCAGTAGGCAGCTAGCTTTATAGTGTCTAAAATATTGTAATCATTAGCCCACGTGATTTTAGATTCTATTTTTTATTTCTTCTATTATATATTGACGCTTTACGTAGGTTAATATAATATCGTAAGTCCATATGAACATACGATTGTCCACTTTTCAAATATTTATCCGGCTAAATCAACGGATGCAGACTAATATTTAGAGTATGGTATTCAGTGTGAAAAATGAACTTAAAATAATATTAACTTTATACCAACCGAAAGTCTTGTAATTTATTGATGGAAAACAATAAATTGTCACGGTATATGATTTCACTCTTTAAATATAATATGAGCTGAAATTGTTGAAAAATAAAAAACACTGTCATTATAGTTACTATGTATATGTTGAACAGTATTTGGAAGATCAACGCAGATCTTACAAATCGTACAATATTTGACAAATAACAGATAAAAATCATTTAAATACGGTGTACACAGTGTGTCAATATATACCATAATATTAGGTATATATATATATAAATGTCGTATTGCAATTTTAGAAACGTTTTTCTATTTTTTCAAAACTCGATAATATTTTTTACAATTAATATACTATAATACGGTTTAGTGTCAGATTAAAACAATGTCTACACATATTATTATCGTTTGGGTATCAATATTTTTTCGGCACATAAGTCGTGTTACATATTTTGTTTGTGCGTTTCACAAGGCCTTCTTCTTGGTGATAAGTGATAAGTTATATCACTGATAACCTATATGCACTCTACAGTAATTAGCATATTATTTGATAATTGATAACTATTACTATCTCAACATTTATATAAATTATGTTTTCTCGAATTCTACATCTAATGGTCACGAATGTGGCGCAGGTGAAAATCATTATTTTAAATTGGGTACATCAATATCGTGTACATGCTATATAATAAGTATTCTAAATAGAAATGTTTCATTATACTTCGACAGTATGATGAATATGAAATCAATTGCCAACAAATAGATACTTGAAATCCAATATACTATCTGGACACGCAGTATAAATTAATATAATATACATATTATTATATAAATGGAATGTGTTGGGTATCTGGTACACCTATATACCCTTTGAATTTTGATACACTTGAACGATTGGCCAATTTTCTCGCCGAGATGTTGCACGCAGACGATTGTTTTGTACAGATACCGTTTCAACCGGTTTTTAAACACTCGATGTATACATTAGAGACGTCTAGTTAAAATATTTTATCATCGATTTCCATACGGACGATTTTTTCCATATTTTTTTAACATCCAATACAGCGAACATTAGCTGTGTTGTACTAGTGCTGGGGTATTGCCGTCGTCATGTGGTTACATATTTTTGTATATTATGCCAATTTTAAATCTATTATAGTGTTCTTTTGACGGCGGACATAAGTTACCTGCCATCAGTATATTTAGAGGATTTAATTTTTACAATACCGCAACTAAGACGCGACAAAACTTCGTGTTCTACATTTTATTGATCCAGGTTGGTGTCACAATAATTCAATTGGATCGTGTAAATAAAATATGGTCTACAACATAAACTTAAAACGAGTCAAACGTAATCCTATATGAATGTCGTTACCTATACATTCACGTGCATATAGGTATATATATAATGTAAAACGTATACCATAAAAATCCAAAGTTTCGTTTATAGACCACACAAAGAAAACCGACAGTATAATACAAAATATAAGTATAATAGAACACGGTTCGTACGACAATTATTAATGTATTACATATTTTATAAATATTTTACGTGTATAAAATGAGTTTATCAACATATTTACATATAGGTTTTCCTTTATATTTATAAATTATTATTTATATATGCATATTAATTCGATCTCATATGTTAATAGTTTATAACCGGCGGTATATTGAAATAGAAACGTTGTAGAAAACACCTATAATTTGTTAAAAAATAGAATTTTTTTTTTAAAACAACAGTAAATACGAATTGGTTTTTAACGATGACTACCTATCTTATTTATTATTTATTTAATATTGAGTTATTCTCGTGTAATTAAAATAAATGTTTCCAACCACTGAATTATACACAGACATATACTAGAAGTTGTTATTAGGAATAATATTATCTACCTATATATATAATGATAATTTAAATCATATTTTATTCGCATAAATCAAACGATATTCGTATACGATAATGAAAGTAATTACAATGTGAAACATAATGTAAAAGAATATGTAGGTATTGTCTCTCGATGGCGATATAACAGTGACTTATCCCATAAACGTTTTACACCTACTTGTGGTCACAGTTTATAATTTAAAGAAGAATATATATTATAATTTACACTTTTAAATGACATTTAATGTAGTCATATGTTTCAAAATACAATAAAAACTACATCTTGCATATGAAATTTATTTTAAACGGAAGTGGTTAAGATAAACAAACTATTATTTTTTTACTATGGATGCAAACTCTTTGTTGATGTTGTATGATTTGAAAAATGTAATTCACTAAATGTAGTACTCGATCATCAAAACATTGTGGGTCTTTATTTTTTACAGCTCTACTAATTATATTATTCATATATATATATATATTATATATATAATATATAAATACATTTAAAAATTAAATATTAAATACACAATATCAATTAATATTGTAGTAGTTAAACATACAATATTTATGAACAAATTACAGAAATGAAATGAAATAATATGTTGTTCATAGTATATTTTACTACCTATTAAGTATCAATATGATACAACACTTTCAGGTAGATACTCGTGCGTATTTTTTAACAGTGAGGCTTAAAAAACCGAGAATTTTTTCCGTGTGCAGCATGTGCAGCTGTTGCTATTGATTTAGAACTGAACCTATCTATATACGTTATATATATTCTATTTAAAAAAAAGACCATTAAATTGCCATGTGAATTTCCATAATATGTACTATATGTGTATGTGCAACAGTAATGATAATGATAATTTAAAATACTCACTAACACATGTAGAAAAATTGTCGAGTAATGTATATGTATATGACCTCGACAAATATATGATCAAAAATTGCACACACGACACACGTCATTTGTTAGCAACGCACAATCGGAGAATTCACATTATCCGTAATAGTCTATTGTTTTATGTTCCAAGTGTGTATAGGTTTAATGGGGTCTATGACATGTAGTGTTTAGAAAATTTGGAATACGACCTTATTTAAAACAAATTGAATTATCTAAAATAACTTTATTTTATAATTAATATTTTATTTATTTATTATTATAAGATGTGTGATGTAATAATAAATTATAATAAAGACAATTTGTAGAAATTTTAGAATAAAAATTTAAAAAAAAAATGTTATGTTTTATTCCGAAACAGAACGTATTGGGACAGGGTAGGCCTAATATTAATACAATTATTATTGGATACCGTTTTCTGTAAATTATTATTATAACTGACAAATGTTCATTATTTTTTACTTTTTTGACGTTCCGTTATTCTCTACCTCGGATAAAAAATATTCTACAAAACGTTTAAAAATTTAAACAATAAAAAAAGTGTTCAAAAGATAGTGTAGATAAAAAAAAATTGTTTCAGTAATAATATCATTTATCACAATTTAAATTTAAAAAGCCAAACATTATACAACTAAATTTACATATTATGATGATATATAAATAATATTTATAGTTATTTATGACGAAGTATTATGTCAAGTTCACATTAATTTCACTCAACCACATAGCGTATGGTAGACGGAATTTTTTCAATTTTCTGGGTCATTGATGATGATATATATGTATGTGCCTACCTGTCACGCTGTAGTTTATAACGTAGGTATGGCAATATGAAATATTTCATTAACTAAACTGAACAAAATATATTTTTTTTTGTCATTACAATAATTTACCATTTAAATTGTATACGCTTATTTATAATATGTGTTTACTAAATTCATCACACTCAGTTTTCTAAATATTCATCACGTATTTCTAAAAATTTCTCGATCTCATTGCTTTTTATATTTTTTTAATCAACATTTCATAAATGGAATTTATTACTACACTATTATCCGTATAGTACTAAGTTGAGATTGTGCTATAAAATAATTTGATGAAACTCAATTCTATCTATGTGTAAGTCAAAGCACAAAGTTTCGATAAAAAATAAAAAAAACACCAATATTAGGCGTTACAATCAATAAAATACCCGTGTTACATATTATATTATATACCTGCATACACTCTATACATTAATTTTTGGTTGAAAGCCAATACAAATTTTTAAAAAATATCATATACCTAGAATATAATATATTACACAGTAATACAATATATAATTATATATACACTTTGATATCCGAAAACACTTAATATATTATTATGTTGGAAACGAACTCGACATGCATCTACAACAGAAAAAAACATTGTTTCGATATGCGGTCTGGTGCACGTTGATTCCTTCTATTTTTACATTTTTCTTTTTATTGCAGCGTTTATATTATTCGCGGTTGAAGTCAGGCAGCAGGCGCGAACTCCTGCTGCTGCTGCTGCAAGCTGAGATTTATTCTAAAAATACGGAACATCTCATGCCAACAAATTAGGTGCGATATGCAAAATGCTGCAATCTCGCGCGCTTTAGAATAATATTATAATATATCGCCTCACTCTCAAGTTACATATCGCGTGTGATATACACGAATCGTATCCATATATATTATTATAAGTACCGCCGCGATGGCATCGTCTATCGTAAGAAACTATTTATTACACGAAAATTAGAAATGGAATGAGAAGAATCTAAGAATCACGAGAATATTATCCGCGGATTCACGAGAAATCTATTTTTTGAAACTACAAATTTATATATATTATTACGATACGAATATATAGAAAAAATATTCGTTCCGACCACAGCGGCGTTTTCGTATGACCTGCAATACCCATATATACCTACCCGTGATATGAACGCAGAGACGGCGACTAATGATATTTCACTGACTTTCATTTCCGTCATGCCCAAAATAGGAATCACAGCGCCGGGACGACATTCTTCGGAGAATTTGTCCGGCTGCGGTTTAAGCGCACAGAGCGAGAAGACGATAACATACGCGCACGTCGTTCTGACCCTTTGGATGAGCGAAACGACGACGGATATTTCGCCAGCCCCCTCCACGAAATTCGAAATTTGAAACTTTTTCTTTTTCTTGTGCGCCATTAGTGCGAATTTATGGTCGACTATTTTCGGAGTTTGTGAGATACCGTAAAAAGGGGAGCTGAGGAAATGTTTGCTGCCCCCTCCTCTCGGAAAAAATCGTAATTTTCTAATTTTTTTTCCTCCCAGTCATCAGTGTGAATTTATGCAACACTCGATAAGTTCTGAAAATTCTTTTTTTTTATTTTCCGCATTTCCTCTGCCCTCTCATGGAAAAAACCATACTTTTTTAATTTTTTTTTCCAATCATAGCGCGCCAACAGTGTAATTTTGTGCGACTGATTTCAAAAAAATTCAAAATTTGCATTTGTGGGGAGGGGGCGGCAAAATGCAAGTGAAACGACCGTTGCGAGCGGGAAAGCATATACGCAGAGCGTCGCGGCGTTCAGACCTACATCCGTCGTGGGCCACGTGTACGCACCTCGTTTGCAGAGGTTTCAATTTTTTACCGGTAAAATTACGCGTCTCTTGGTTATTGACGATTATTGATTTACTCATTTGTATTTACTGTAATCAGCATATTATATATTATTATTATGTACGGAGCGTATCGTATATTTTCTTTTCACGCGAACGAGCCGCGTAAAATATGGCAAACGGACGCTGAAACGGGTTGCGTACGCCCCTGGACACGCATGTTTAAATTATATATTATTATATTGGGGAGATCTGTCGGTAACGGTCGGTTTTCGGTGTACAGAACGTACCGAATGGCGTGACTATAGTAACGTGTACGATCGTTTTGCCGAAAAGAAGTCGCCTTTTTTTACGTCCAAGACGATTGCGCCCGAGAATAATATTATTTTAGTGTTCATTTAAAATCATCTCAATATGTCATATCAAATGTTTCTTTTCCGTTATCTACATTCGAATTTCGCTTAAATATCATTATAATAATATCATAATATATAATAGCTACACGGCATTATAACACGTAAGACACGTATAATAGCACCCCTGGCTCCTGTAACCTAACCAGCCTCCTATAAAACACCAAAAATAATATGTGACAACAACGGTTTCTTTATTTTATATAGGATTTTTTTTTTTATTTGACGTTCTTATAGAAAATGAACTATTCAAAATAAGGATTTTCCTAACTTTAACAAGTAAGTTCAAATCGCAATTAAAATTCCGATAAGTTTTGTAACATACTAACACAGTTTTTTCGAGTATATAACGAATTAATAATTGATTGAGGAGGTCTACTTTAAATATTTAAAGGGATATATCGCAAACAACATAAAAACAGAATCACTGTTCGACGAGTACAGTACAAAAACGAGGAAAGTAGTTTTGAAATGAATTTAAATTATACATTTATGCGATTATTATAGCTGTTATAACTTGTAAAATATTAGGTATTTAAATATTATATTATCATAATAAGACAATTATTTACTTGGTAAACGCGCGGGCTAGCGATATGGGTGAAACGTAGTTTTAGCGCGCCCTAAAATTTAAATCTATTTGCGCCTGTATATATATATATATATATACATATATTTGTGAGATGTGCAGCGGACGTGTGACTTGACGCAGTGCTCCCCCGGCCCGGTGGTGCGGAGGGATTTTCGTTTGGCCGGGCCGGCGACGTCACGGTGCATTTATAATAATACGCTCGTCGCTATTATGAGTTTATGACCTATATACGTGGGACGGTTCCAGATGTGTTCCGCGGCAATGATTGTGCGGTGCGTGTAAACGACTCGACGTATTGTGTATAATAATTGGCATGTTGTAGATCGTATGTTTGATTTTTTTTTTTACGATGAAAAGGGCTCGTCGAAAAACGCGGTTTTCGCGGACACGCCGAATCTTCGGCAACGGTCGGTTTTCGGTGCACGGAAGAACGCGCGGGGCTGTTGTAACGTGCAACGGCCGAATTGCCGAAAAGCAATCGTATTTTTTCGAAGACGATTGCGCTATAATATTGTTTTAGCGTTCGTTTAAAATTCTCTCGACGTCCCGTATAGTATGGGTTTCTTTTACGGGTTTTCCGCAACCGAATTTCACAGCAGCGTTAACGTAACAAGATTGAAATGGGTACCATATTACGTGGTATATACCGCACGGTGTATTAGTGCTCGCCGACAATAAAACTATATAATATGCGAGACTCTGCTGAACGATCAAACTTGGCGTACCGGAAAATTCGTGAATCGTCGAAATCAATTGTTACCGCAGATACCAGCTATTATACCGGTGTGAACAATTTGGCACTTAATTATTCGCTGGCGTTTAAAAAATAATTAATGCGATTAAAACCTGGACGTCGCGACTGCACACGCGTGCCGTCATAGCAATTATTATTATCCGTATGCACTCTAAAATGTATCACATAAGTAAGTGTTAAGTTGTCGCGGCGCCTACGGTCGTTTATTATTATTTATTTATTTATTTATTTTTTTTTTTTTTGTCGATACCCATCACCTCGGCGTGTCGACTAATCGCTTGCCGACTCAAACTTTCATTCCACAAATAATACGCAAGTGGGCATTGCGTAAGCTGCTGCGCGCGGGTCGAGGACTACGCGGTGGGTCTTCCGTCGTTTTTCGTTTGGGGGGGGGGGGGGGGGGGGGGGGGGGAGAGGTGCGTCAAAAGACGGCTGCGATTTCCACGAACGACGACGACGACGACGACGACAACAACAACAACAACAACAACAACAATATAAGTGACTCGACGGGTGGAGATGGACGATAGCGATAAACAATACGAGAGGGTGCCCGATCGGGGAGGACGTGTTTGTATCGTAAATTCGTCGTTTAACGACGTGCGGCGTACCTGTAACAGGGCTATGACGATCCTGGTGGCGCCGCTCCGGACGGCTATTGTGCTGACGGTGGTGGCCGGCGGCCGGGAGTCGCGGTCCATCCCGCGCCGGCTGCGATTAATAATATTATCGTTTGCGCCCGCTCGCGGTCGACGACGGGGCACACAGCGTCCGTTGTAAACGCGCACGCGGGTCCGATAACGTGGTCGCGCTGCTCGGGGGGCAACGTTGTCGTGGCGGCGGCGGCGGCAACCTGACGCGAGCGGAGGGGACACGCGCGACGACACGACCGACCGGTCCACCGGGTTCGGACTGACTGCACGCGCTCGAGATGACCACAGAGTCACGTCGCCGCACCCACCCGCCCCCGTCCACTTGCCGACGCACGACGCGACCACTTGGCCGCCGCCGACACCGCTGCCGGTTGTCGTCGGATTCTCGGTCTCTCGTCTCACGGTCTCGCGCGACTGTCGTATAACATAATAATATTATTATTATTTATTTATTTTTTTTTTTTTTTATTAAAAATAAAGGCTTCGACAGCGGAGGTCGTTGGCCTGAATAATAATATTATTGTTTCGTCGCTACCGTCACACCTACGTCGGAAACTGATTTTTTTCGACCTCATAATTCAAGATAAAAAAGAAAAAAATTGACGGCAAACCGCGACCGGGTTGCCCTAAAGTCTCAGTCGCACGCGCGTCTATCGCGAACGGCGTGAAAAATCCAAATCCATTTGGACCCAGAAAAAAAATACGATAGGTAGGGCTGGCGGTAATTTTGGTATTTCGGAATACCGGTAGACCGTGCCATGGTAATTACCGTTGTTACCGAAAATACCGCATATCATTTATTATTCTATATAATCATAATGACATAATATATTATATAATATTGTAATTTTCCTGATTGGAGAAGTAGAACGGTTCTACTAGAACCTTTATTGTTTTTGTAGAAACTCCCTCTCCCCCTTTCGCAGTGTTACAAAATATTTTGAAACTTTTGAACAATAATGAATGATTACAAGCATGATTTTAAAATAGATGTTACAGTTAAATTTTCCCAGATTGGAAACTTGAACACTTGAACATTTATACATTTACCGAGATCCGGTAATTACCGGAATACGATATAACCGGTAGTACCGCGTAGATACCGGTATTAAACAAATACCGGACACCGGTATTAAAATTTGAAATACAGCCAGCTTCTACGATAGGTCCAATACACGACGTTTGGATACAATATTTTTGAATATTCGGGGACACGTGTTTGGACCGACAAATATATGCGACACTTCTCTCGATACAAATGAACTCGCGAGGAACACAAAAATTAAAATTTTCGTGACATTAGCGGATAAACGCGCTTAGGCCGCAATTAATACGCTGCGGTTTTTCGGAAATTTTCAATCCGACACTATGACCTATAAACCAGAATCACTGTTCATATTTTGTAATTCGTTTGTATATGATATCTAGTTGAAAATTTATTCTTTGTAAATAATATGTACTCTCATAAACGCAAAATCAAATATCTAATAAATACAAATAATTAACGATTTGTCTATTAGTTATTATTGATAAATAATCAGCAATTTGACGCGTTGTGACCTATGGTTTATTCGAGTGCGTGACTGTGTGTGACGAACATATTTTGCGTCTTGCGCAACAATTATACCTAAACAATAAACATCCTTTGATGTTCGTTAAAATACCGACAACGTTCATCGAATCTACGCTGTGAACCAAATGATGTACTGTATAATATTTTACGCATAGATAACTAAAACTTAATTTAATCGAGTATAAAAGATAATTGACTGACATTTGCGTGGATAAAAAAAGAAAGATAATAATTAATTTTACAATTTTATGATTGACCTGGACAATTTTTATCAATAATTTGGATTTTTATATAAAAATATATAATTTAATTTTTATGTTTAGTCATAATGTGGTTTTTAATTTTAACTGCAATATTTTTCAATAATGATTTGATGTAAAATTTATAATAATGTATATTTTTTAATTACTCAATTCAAATTTGAAAATAAATTATTTATAACAAATATTGAGCATCATTGATATGAAACCTCTATTGATTTAAAACTTAACTGTGGTTGCTTAAGACATTTATACTGACATTAGAGCAATTTATTATAGGTACTATATTTTTTGATAGTTCTTTTTGAAGATTTTAATGTATACTATAGAATATAAAATAATATACTACTTCATTATTTATTTGAGTGACATATCATATTTATAAATATTCATATTAAAAATAACAACGTGTTGTAAAAAGTAGAATGTTTTAATTGACAGTATCGTGTTCACATATTTTATGTTTTCTTATAATAAACAATACTTACTTACTAACTTATCCAAAATAACCAACTTGTAATGTATAATATATAGCACGTAAGCAAACAAAATAATAAAACATTAAATAAACTCTTGTCTACACTAATGACTAATGACTAATTAGTAATATTGTAATAAGTAATAACCCTAACAGTCGATTTTTAGTTTAAAAACAAACAAAATGAATAATTTATCCAGTTAAAAATTAAAAAAAGATAAAAGTAATTTACAACATCAAGACTTTACAAAACTACGAGAAAGCCGATATAGAGATAATGATTGTTATATATTTATATTATTATTTGACCTACAAAACTAAAAATATATTTTTAAGTTATAACTTGTATACATAGTTAGTAAAAAATTTTTTATATTTTGAAATACATGACTTATTCGTTACATATAATATAATTATAATATTATAAAATATAAAAACAGCAATGTTGCGCAGATAATAAAACCAAAGAAAACATTATTGAATAGCTGGTAGTTTCGTGTACAACTACACGTCTTATAAGTGAAAAATATTTAGCTGAAATCGAATTTCAAAAATCCAAGCCATATTCGATTTATGAGAGGTTAACGGCACCGCAACGGAACTGTTGCATGTTTAATAGCTGATGAAGCGAGCTCGAGGCTGACGCCGGTCGAGATCAACAAGTCAAATCATATGATGACGCCATGACGGATTCCGGAAATATACGGAACTACGACGCCTACGACGCGGAATTGATGCGTTTTTGATCGATCAAGTGGGCGCGTATAGATCATGTTATAAGACCGAAATGTCCTGTCTCGATTAATCGTCGGCCGTCGACGGAGACCGCCGTTGGAGAAACAATATCAATAACACACGTAACAAGACCCGTCTGCGTCGTGAACTACCGGACGCCATAAAAAAAAAGTAGAACATCCAGAAACGCGCATGGGGTCGTTGCAGGACCCATTTATCCCCTCGTTCTGTCGATCAAGTCCACACCCACACGAAAACGAGTCCTACCCGAGAGACGAGTCTTACCCGAGTTTCTGGACCTGGGCCACTACACCGCATATTGAAGTGTTTACTTCTTAATGTTTACTCAGTTACATTGTATAATATGCGTTATATTTTATTAGTAAAATAGTATTTTAAACTTATTTCTGAGTTCTGACATCATTCGTAATATGGAACGATGACTTCACTTACTCGTAGTTATATTTGAGGAAATATATGATATAGATATTTATCAAAACTGTTTTTTTTTTATTTAAATTAATTTATATTTTTATGTTTATTTATCGATATTTTTTTTTTCAATAATGTAAGACTACATTTGTAACTGTAACATGAATGTTGTATCACAGCGTTTTTCAACCATAGGGTCGAGACCCAATTTTGGCTCGCTAAAAAAATCAAACGTTGATATATAATATAAAATAATAAAATGTTTTATAATATTACGTATTAATAGTAATAATATAAGTAAAAATAAATAAATTAATAAACTAAGGGTAATAGTTACTTTTAGTTATGGTAATTAACAAAATTAAGGGTCAGACTGGAAGGGGAGAGTGGGTAACCCCTTATTGAAGATTATTTGCAAAAAGGTGGCATGAAAAATTTGGTAAATATCTTGGGTTGCCAACTCATAAAGGTTGAGAACCTCTGCTGTATCCAATATTTATTACAATTATTGAATTATCATACAGCATAACTATTTTAACACAAAAGTATTAACATCCACGACTATATAGAAGTTTAAATAATTTCATTTTTAATAAAATGCTAGATACTATAAAATAGCTTATTTTTGTATGCTTTATTAATTTGTGTAAAATGTTTATAAATCATCTAACTTTAATTATGATTTTAGATTTTTAAGTTTTTATTAATTTTATGTTAGAAGTAAGTCACTTTTATTTAGCAAATCTTTGCTATTATTTGTATTTGACTGTCGTCTGATTTTCGTTGGAACACCATTCTGGTATACATAATTAAGCTTAGATATCAAATAGAATTATAACTATAATATATTTTATTTTTAGAATTATAATTGTTGCAAGTTTTATATAGTCAACATGTTTCGATTACATATAATAATTTCATTTGGACTCCAATCTGTCTATGGTCTACTGCAGTTTTTATGTATAATGAACTGTACACTAACACGTAAATACTACACTTGTAATATCTCACCATCGAAGTCATAAATATTAACGATGTAATTAAAAAATAAAATAATAAAACAACTATTATAATCCTATAGAGTATAGCTAATTCCTTGACCTCTTCTTAGATGCATCCGTCATACAAATGCAATAAAATAACTAATAAATGAACGCTTTGAAATGTAATACAGAATGTTTGGATAAAAATAAACTATGTACTTACTTTAGGCTGTTTTTCAGTTCGCAGTATTGGCGTATCTTTATAAATATATTCACTAGTTTCCACACATCCTCGAACAGGCGAAAGCATCAATTTTCTAGTTTGCGTCACTTCTCGGACGATAGTGTCCGTATCGAACTAAAAAATTATAACTCAAAAATCAGAATATTCAAAGAAACATTAAATATTACACCGTCAATATTTTATATCACACAATTAAACTATTAAGTATTAGTTATAAGGACCGTTTGTAAAATTAAACCGTAATCATTTTATCAATATGAGTCTGGCCATCATGACCTTTGTATCGTGCTTAAAATATTTGGTAAGTTATTCTACACTATAAACATTATACTGATACGTAAATTTCGATGCGATTTAAGTCAAATAGGAATATATAATATTACAAAAAATTAAATTATTTGGACGTTATAATTACAAAAGATAAAATAACATGAATAATGTTGTTTTAATGGTTTAGTGAATTTTGTATTGATGTTTGTGCAAATAGATTAATATCCGCGCTAATGCAATATTGATAATATTAATATATTATTGATCGTGTACGAAGCCCTTTAACATTTGGAAGTCAATGACAATTTTTTTAGGATATGTATGACGTAGGCATGTACTGTAAATATTAAAACACTAAGATATGTTTGTTTAAAATATTAATGTAAAAAAATAGTAATAACTAACATATAGCTAATGCCTAATTTGTGTTGTATAATATAGTATTTTTAATAACTCTTGAAACTATACTCAGGCTTGAATTGGAAAAATAAAAATTATTATACATAATTAAAAGTTTTCGATGGTACACTGATTAAAACCTATCGTTGAGTGGTAATAAAAATTCTTTATAAAATTTAAAATTTTTAAAGACATTTGATTAAATTTATTCTAGTTGATAATACATTTATAATATGTACGTTAAACATGTTTTCCAAAAATAATTTTCAAAAGGGACGTACCGTCGTTATCCCGCCCCAATAAAAAATTTTAGTAGTTGTACTCTAAAAAAAAAGATAGTAAGAGGCATTTCCCCCCTGTGCTCCCCCACCCACAAATTCGAGGTCTGATCATACCCTTACGGCCTTATGTTATAAAGTCATCAGTAAAATATTTCACAATGCAAAATAAAACGACATTTACTTCATCTTGATCAGAGGCGGTAGGTGTACACGAGCCATATGAAGAAACTTTTGAACTTAAACATTCCGAAACGGTATAATAGTCATCATCACTCTCCATTTCTCTGGAAAAAAAATGTCTTACTATAATAATCATTATTATAAAAAAATAACTACGGTAATGCGGGTTAAGATAATTTCAACCATCTCCCGTTAAAATAGAAATGCACGTATGTTCAATAGATACTTTAACGTTTGTATTAATTAATAATAAAATAATCACTCATTTTCCTTAAATAGTATTAATGTTGTACATTTTATTTCAGTTTGAACAAAATTATAAATTTTTAATCGATTTAAAAAAAATAATAATAATAATAATCTTAGGAACCATAATTTGTGCCCAGATCAGAATATAATTACATTTTTACTTAAAAAAAAATTTACTGCATAGATAGAATAAAAGTATTTAATCATTTTTTATTTCTATAATAAATTAAACATAGAATTTTTTACTCTTTAGATACGGTTGCGTTCCAAACAAAAAATCATAAATAAACAAATATACTTAACAATTATATAGCACATTGAATTGTTACGCTCAAGCTTCAAATTGTTGATGACAATACGAAACATAATTTTAAATTATAATAGACATTAGACAGTTTTATTATTTGTTAATAAGCAGAAAAATTATTAAGTTTACGAATAAAAAATGTATGAAATTAAGATTCCAAAAACCATTAAATTATGCCATATAAATATATAATTATTAATATTATGCGTCTAACTTGATAGATACAAATAATGTTTTCGATACAGTCATAGTATTAAAATAATTATATATTATAACAATTTATAAGTAGATAATGATACTATATAGGTGCCTATGTCTTATAAACACTTCTAAGAGAAATTAGTGACAGCTGTAAATATTGTGTTTGAGCTGGTTATTCATTAAATCACAATCGGAAATTCGGAAAATCATCACGATAATATTATTATAAATGTTCTCAGAGATTGTTTTGTCCTGCATCAAAGCTATAGTAGTTGGTGTGTATTTTCAAATAATTGCGCCGTATAGTGTACCTACATTTTTCACAACACCGGTTTCTTTAATATATACCATCATACTATATCGAACTTAAATATATGATAATCATATTACATAAGTATTTCAAAACTTTTGGATAAAAGTACTCAAACTTCAAATGCATTTCGAAGTACTCGAACCACGCCCTGCAGTATCGATTTAATATAAATACCCCATTTATGCTACGGTTTTTTTTATATTTTTTATTTTATACATTAAAACGTATCGTTTGTACGGGGAAAAGTATACAATCAATTTCTTCCGTAATGTACGTATGATTTATTGTTTAAAATTTGAAATACTCGTTAAAATAAATGCGTGTATTGCCTATATAAGATACTAGAAGCCCAAGCTTCTCAAACAATTATATTTTAAATTTCAAACTATATTGTATCTGATCCTATACACGACGCGAAAAGAAACAAATGTACCTAATATATAGTTAACAAACAAAATGTGACACACCCGTCATATAAATACACAATAATTCGTAATATAACTTAATTTATTATAATATTTTGCTAGATACATATTATTATATAATACATTATGGTGTCTCTGTGGTCTCACCGATCACTACATGCAGATTGTCCTCGTTAGGGCTGTGCGATTATTTTTATTAATCGATTATTCGATTATTTTTAACGAATGATAAATAATCGGTTAATGGAATAATGGAATAATCGAATTACTGAGTATTTTTTAATCGATTATTATTTATTATTAAAATAACAAAATAGACAAACATGAAAATATAATTATAAAAGGATGTGTTAAAAATTAAAAGACGAATACCAATCTTAAATTCAATTCTTAACGATGTTGAATTTATATCTGTATTTAAGCATTCGTTGAATAAGTCTAAAGTTTTTAGAGTTTACATAAAAAAATATGTCCAGCGAAAAAGAATGGAAAAACATAAAATATTGTGTTCGTATTATTTATTGCGACTGAACACTGAACTACTAAATCATAACGGAGAACGATAGAAAGAAATATTACCTACTATTATTACAACATTATTGAGTATTCGATTGTAAATTATATTACGGCGATTATTCGGTTAATTAATTGATCGATTACTATATTCGAGTATTCGAGAATTCGATTATTTGTCGATTATTAACAATCGTACTATATTCTCAAAATATTCGATTAATCGATTATAATAAAAAATTATACAAATAATCGATTATTGTGAAAAAAAAATAATCGCACAGTCTTAGTCCTCATAAACATTGCGATAATATACCAGCTCGCCAAGTTTATATGTAAAATCTGACTTTTAAAACGCTTATATAAATTATTAGCCCAATAAATTGGCTATTTGCCTCACACATTATCGTTAATAGTAATACAAAAACAACAAATTTAATTTTCATTATTTTGAATTCACACCAAAAATACATATAGAACATAAATAAACGTGGCTGTAGTTAAAAATGTAGTAGACATTTAGTGGGTAAACATTTTAAAAAATATTAATATTAGAATGTATAAAGCTTTCGGGGACACGCGAGTGGCGAGTGGGTATACCACATAATATACACATTTAGTAGTACATGCATAGGCGCAGACCCCACAGGCGCTATAATAATAATAATAATAATAATAATAATATATTATGTAGGATTGAAGGGATGCTTTATTGTAAGGTGCAGAAGGACACTAATTGTGCAGTGTAATGAAATGTGCAGTTGACTTAACGAATATATGTACACTTGAGAAATAAATAAAATTCTACGAGAAATCTAAATACTGAGTGGCTGTACTAGCGCTGCAATAATATGCGTGTAAAAAAATAGGTACCTATTTTAAATAATTTACTAGTGTCTACTTGTTTATATTTTTCGGTTTAAAATAGAATATTACGCATATTGGGGGTGCGGAGCCCCTTCAGTAAATCACTATAACACACATTTTATGTAAGTGCGGTGTGGGAAAAAATCCTTAAAACAAAGCCCGAGTCTGCAGGAATGGGACTTGCGGGGTAACTACTATGTAGGCAGCCGGTTATAATTCATTACTTCATAATTATGCACACGATATGTCGGGAATTCGGCCACTCGGGCAAGAACGTCGAACGCGATATGTTAAATGCGCATATCGTATATTAAACAAAACGCATCGGAACGCGGTTTTGAAGCGTCGTCGGCATGTTATCATCTCGGAAAACCGTCGCCAAGGCGATGTCTCTTGGCAGATTGCCGGGGCGCACAGAGCGAGATTGGAGAAAGCTTCCTCGGGGTTCGTATTTATAGCGTACGATATCTCGGATATTCGCGCACACGAGCACACATGCCGAGTCCTAAAAACAGGATCCTCTGCCTGGGCCAGACCGTCGGTGTACGCTTTACATTACATGTTACATTATATTATTTTACCCGCTATAATAAACAGTCGCACGTGTATGTATATATATATATATAGCACACGATAATAATTATTATCGTTACGCAGTGCATAATAGTACTATTGCGTACCACAGACCGGACAGGCGCAAGGAGATTCGATGCGATTTTATTTCGATTTCATGCGCGGAGAAGAGGTGCGAACATCGATTTCGATTTATGAGTATTTTTACGACGATCAACTGTTTACAATATGTTTTTACGAAATAATTTAGATTCTTTTTTTTTTTTTTTGAACTCGATTTACAAAAATAAAGAAAAAGATTATTTTTTCCATAGCTATACTTATATCATACATAGATACACATAATATAATAAATATAAAATACTGCTTTATCAATGAGAGCCAGGCAAACGGATGTTTCCGCGCCCGACTCATCGCGTCAAGCTATGACCAACAAATTTTTAAATGTCAAGATGATAATATTTTGTAGAATTATTAATCACATTTTTTCAACTCGATATCGATTGTTCGAAAATTAAGTAATCAATCAACTGATGACCATATTTTGGTGAAATGTTATATTTTATTCTCTTTATATGCATTACCTATGATAAAATATAATATACATCATAATTATTATTTCGGAATCTGCCTGAATGTTTTTGTTTTTAATATAAATATACTCTGGTACTATACTAAACCATACCATTATGTAATATTTGTTTTTCGAATTAGATTGTGTTCCGAAATCTGGATTATGTCGTCTTATTTTATTTTTATACGGTTAATAGTATAATGTCCTGTTTGTGGATGACGAATAATACTAATAATGTCTGGTACTCTGGTTAGATTAACTGAAGAGATAAAAAGTAAGACCACTACGGAGATTAAAATGATTCAATAGAGAACCCCAAATTAATGGAACCAGTACATGTTTACTCAAGGGGTAAGAATGCATGCTTGTTTTTGAAGTGTCATCCGGGAAGAATTGTGTTATTATATAAAAAATATTTTTTTTAATAACAAAAGGTTACACATTTTTGTCGTAATAAAGACGTAAAAAATATCTTAATACTATGAAATATTGAAATCAGTATAATGTATAATACAACGCTGCTTATATGAATACCGAACAAAAAAATTAAAATATATAAAAGTAAAAAATTAATTTCGCGATTACAGTATTATGACTATTATTACCGCTAGGTATACTATTGTTATAACCTGCTAAACATTGTTTAATACACTATTAAAATTTTATAAAATTACACAATTTTAAATGATTTTTTAATTGTTAAAGAATAAGCGAGTATTTTATATTTGACAAAAAAAAAAAAAAAATTAAATTACTTTTGCCGTGTTGAAATGTTTTAGATTATACAATTCGAACTATACCTCACCTACTCTGCTGTAACGTGCATGTTACACTTATCGAAACTCGAAAGACATAATGACAAAACATAAAAGTCAATACCGATGTGTTTTTATATGCGACCTCAAACTGATCTATAAAGGTATATCGTAAAAGGTATTCCCTATATAAATATTGGCAATATCTGAGTCATTATGACGTAATAATATAAATTATAATGGTAATGAGCAACAGACATCGAGAGTGATCAGTAATATAATAGTAAACTCGTATTATATACATAATAATACTATAATTTATCACTTTTTTTTCTTTTCTAACCTTTAGAAATTATAAAATATTTATAGTCGGATAGGTATAAGTACGCCACTGTGTGGGTAGTCGGTATAATATGTATATTATAGGTATTATAACCTTGTATCGTAACTGTTATGTACTTATATGTGAACATAATATGATAAAAAAATACACCTTTTTCTTACTCTAATTCAAGTATCTAAAAATAATAATTTATTTAATAATATCCGATGAAAAACGTTATATATTTCGGTGTATAGAAATCACATTTAATTTTTTCATAAATGATCATGCGTATTTTTATTATAATATTAATTGGTTATTGACAAATAGAAGTCGCGGACTGCAGTACCAAACTGTTCCTCAACTTCTGCAATAATATTCTTTTTTTATTAATGAGACGGGTGAACAATTGATTGTGTTTGCTTCAACGATATAAGATCATTTGCCAGATTTAAAACTGCCTACAAACCTACCTCTACGTCATAACTAAAATACCAATTTTGAAAATTAGAAAATGGGTTTTAAAATATTGATACTATAATCTTTATTTATGGTACAAAAATTAATGCTAAGAAATAATATTCAATGAAAAAATGGCATATTATTATTAATTCTAATGTCAAGCGTCCCCTCCTTAAAAAAATACAAAGAGAGTTAATTTTAAAAATTAATTTTTATGTAAATTCATAACACGCGTGGTGAGAAGATTCAATAAATTCAATAAAAACCCTGTGCAAGCGAAAATGCAGCTTCACTTATAGCATATAGAATGTCGAGTATAAAAAATATAAACAATACAATATGTATTAAACAAACTAATAAAGTAAAAAAAGACCTCAGTAACCTTATAGCAATGGCGCCGACGTCTTTTGAAAATTTAGGATTTTAGGCCAATTCATATTTCCACTATATCTTGCACTCGTTAAGCCGCCGTTGGGATCGATTTTGAAACGATATTGTGGCGTTTTTAAATATTTTTCACTGGACTATATTTTTAGGACTTCGGCGCCACTGCCCGATAGGTAATGACATTATTATAGATACTAACTTAGACAGTGAATTTAATAGTATCGATACGAATATTGGTGCGGCTTTTACTTACAGTGTTATTATATTAAAACGATCATCAGCGTGCGAGGATGAGATTTACCAGTAATAATGTATCAAAAAATTACTGTTTTTTCTGTTGGTGTCATACAGGTATGTGGAATTTTTACAGCTGCACTCTCGCCGATATTATATTGTACGCCGTTGTCGTCACTTTAAAGGGATTTATTTAAACCGATATTCGCATTACACCGGAAAAAACGAACCGATAATATTATATGATACGGCCGAGCACAGTGAAACGCGACCCTTATTATTTTATATTCGCCAATCCCGGATGCTACTGGGGGTTTTTTTTTTTTATCATATAATTTTCCAATAATACCGTTACGAATTAAAAACGCGTGTTATCTGGACACGACGGACCGTCGAATGAATAATAACAGCGCGCCCGAGTTTATTCAGTTTTTGACGAAAATTCCAAATGCAAAGTAAACCAGCCGTACACGGCACAAATACGTATAAGTAAACTTATTATATAATATTATAGACGTGTAATATGCTTTGTTTAATATTGTGCAGTGAGCGCAAAAAACGGGTAACCGTGGTATAGGTACGACTATGTAGCAACGTTCAAACGACCACTATACACATTGCACTGATGGTCGGCATAGCTGAGAGACACCTCTGTGAAACGTTTTTTGTTTCTTTTCCTCTTAAATATTGTCATTTTATAAAAATATATATACACTATATATATATAAGCGAGAGTCGCCCGTCGGCCGACGACACAGTGCCAAAATTATTTATTTTAAACTCTTCCCACCCAAATGGCTTACGCATCATAATAATATTATATCTCCGCCGCGCCGTACACATTGTTATACGATCGCGTTGCGAATTTTAAGATTTAGGTGCTCGCACGAGTGTCGACAAAAAAATGTCATTATTACCTTTAAATTCGATATAACGGGTCAATCATACTCCATATTATTAAAGGCATTCGCACTCTGATACATTAAATCTAACGACACAAAATCGGATCGGCTGAACGCAGATTTGCTGCGTTGTGAGTTTTGTTATGTTTGTATTTTTGTTTATCGGACAACACATGCGAGTTTAACGTCCTCTTGGTCGAAATCGCCGGGGGCCCTCCTGCTCGTGTGCATTTATTATAAGGGGCAATATTTAGGCAATATGCAATTAAGTTACCGCCGCCGCCCAAATGATGGTTAGTGTGGGTGCCGGTTGCAGTGCCGCCGAGCCCTATGTCATGGAGCCCGACATCTTTTGGAAATTCAGGATGAGATTAGGATTCGTGTTTCCGCCATACCTTTGTTGCCCAGGCACGCCATTGGGACCGATATTGAGATACTGTGGCCTTTTGACATAGTTTTCGTCCGGCCAAATGTCTAGGACTTTGGCGCTACTGCCGCGTGGTTGTATACGTTTTAATATATTTAAGTTAATTATAATAGACTCGAGTAAATACTCTATAAAAATTTATAATAATAATCTTTATTACGGGAGAAAACTGTATTCGTATAAATAATATAACACAACAACAGTATAAAATAATATATTAGTATAGCTAGTATTCACTATTGTGTATGACAATATTACGTTAGATATGTTAAAACGGTATAGATAGGTGTTTGTATAAATCGCATCGTAGTTCAAAAGAAAACAAAATTCTAAAAAAAAATCAATGGGGTAAATTTTGGTAACTGATCTAATTTGTGAACTAAATTTGTATATGTCCGTAGGCGATTAGCATGCCTATTATTATGCCAGCCGGGCAGCCAGGAGTCACCGCCAATATTAAAATGAAATATTTTTTTTTTAATTAAACAACACGTGGTTTTTAGGGCGTACAGGTATAGGTTAGGTTAGTTAGCATTGGTACTATGGTACCTATTGGCTAGTTGGGGTTGCCAGATTTCGTACTTCAAAAAACGAGACGAACAAAAAATGCGTGATATCTAGTCCATGTTAATAATTGTTGATTCTAAAAAAAAAAAAAAACGTTTAGGACGATCATTAATTGTTGGTGAGGGTGGGTTAATTTTAACATTAGTTTAAAGTATAAAAAGTTATATACTTGAAAGTTTTGATAATATAATATATAAGTTAATATTTTAATAACATTTATCCGAGTACCTGGAACAAGTTACACTAGATATTTACAATTTACTACTTAAATGCCTTATAACCTTATAATGTTTTTCTCGATCTCTACTGTTTCCACCGCACCGACCGATAGCTGATATTAAACACGTAATATTATTTAGAAACTTTGATGGCAAATGGCAATCACTAATGACAATATATGAACAAAGTAATAGTATTATTATTTCAATACAAAAAAAAAAAAAACGGAATATTTTGGTGTTCCGAAATATGGACGAAGAGAGTTGTCGAGATATTCTCGTAAAATACGTTACGTTGGACATCAGTGGCGTCCATAACCTATAGTATATACTATATTAATTTATTTGTGATGATTAAACGGGTTGAGCCCTTTTGACAAAATCATTTCGGGGCTCGCGCGTAACAGATGGATCATCTAACAATAAATCAGTGAACTAAAACTCGAACGATAAACAGTGTAGTTAAATTTAATTTAAAAACGTGAAACATCACACATTGACAGCGGGCATCAAGCGCCTTCAATGGGCTCATTTGGCATATTATTTGTGGTGGATAGCGGAATGACAAAATGTCGGACTGACGGTAGAGGAACTTTAAATACAATCGAAGACAGGAGCACAGGCGAGTCGGTTTTTCAACATAAAATGTTATTTGGAAACTGGAGATTGAGCACACGTGTTTGCGGATCAGCCCCATGGCTGATTAATTCGAGTCTGGTTTAATGACAGCTATTATAGCATAGGCGCAAATAGCCTATTTTTTTTTTTTTTTTTTTTTTTGGGGGGGGGGGGAGGGGACTCAAACCCCCTTATTACAAGATTAATTTTACAGAATATGACAATTAGTACTAATTATTAGTTTTTGAACTGAGGGACTTGACCAACGGGTACCTGACCATGTATATTTTTTGAATATTGGTAATTAATATTGACTAAAATATAACATAATAATTTAATTTTTTTAATCTCGACAACACTTTATATTTGTTGATTCTCGATAAAGTGTAGGTACTAGTGGAACACAGGTGTTATATATCATAAAGCACATCAGTGACAAAAACAGATTGTATGACTTTTGGCTTAAATGAGAACACATGGTGACACTTGAACTTAATTTAGATCTTTAGAGTTTAAATTATTATTCTTGTGCGTTGAACATTTATTAACCTTATTGTTCAATGTGTCCAGTCATCCGGTCAGCTTGACGCCAATAGTTAGGTTTAATATTAAAAACATAATATCATGTTTAATAAAAACCACAGACCACAGTAAATCACTATAGTAAATATAGTCCACAATATATAATGCATTAAATAAACTGTAATAGGAACTCCTCAGTATCGTCACAAAAATATTATCACTTTTATGTAATATAGGTGGTAAACAATGCCTTCGACCTGCGTATCAAAATAACAAATAATAAATAAGGTTTATGTTCAACTAGTGTATAGAAAATTATTTATTTTTAATTAAAATACTATTGCGTGGTACATGCAATGACATTTTTACAATCACATACAGATATATTACTTTGTTTAATTAAGATATTTCAATTAAATTCAACTCTTATCTAATCCTTAAGACTTAATACAAAAAATAAATTATTAAATGGAACTGTATGCATGTAAAAAGTATAAAAAAAAAAAAACATTTTCAAGCAACACAAACTGTTTTGCTTTGTACCAGTAATATGTTTCAAATATAACAATTTATGTAGTTTATAGCATGTTCATTTATTTACCCACTTAAGTGAAATTAAACATAAAACGTTTTTATTCGTACACGGAAGGTTGAACAATAATAAAAAAAAAAAAAAAAGATATATTAAAATACTCGAAAATATATTTTATTTTTTATTTTTCATTCCCTCCTTCTGTTTTTTTTGTTTCTTTGTGTCTTCTTCGTCAATGGGCGCCGATTTCACAAATGGTATCTCATCTTGATATCTGGTTGGCAAGTATTTCTTCAATATTTCTGGCACTTTGATTCCAGTTTCGGTCTGATAGGTCTCCAAAATAGCACAAATCACTCTGGTTGTAGCACATGCAGTAGCGTTCAACATATGCACATAATCGACTTTTTCGTTCATTTTTTTTGTTTGACCATACCGTACTAGTAATCTTCTTGATTGATAGTCTAAACAGTTACTGCAAGATACCAATTCGCGGAATGCTCCAGATCCGGGAAACCATGCTTCCAAGTCGAGTTTCTTGGCTGCAGCGTGATTCAACGCGCCAGATACAATGTTAACGACTCTGTAAGCGATGCCTAAATCATCATAAAACTGCCTTGAATTATTAATCATTTCATCGAATAAAATCCAAGACTGATTATCGAAAGGGGACGTCAAAACGAACTGTTCGACTTTTTCAAATTGGTGCACTCTGAATATCCCTCTTGTGTCCCTTCCGTGTGATCCGACTTCTTGTCGGAAACACGTCGATATACCAAGATAGCGAATGGGAAAACTGGCTTCGGGTAACCATTGGTCGCGATGAAGTGCCGCTATCGGCTGTTCGGAAGTCGCGATCAGATACTTTTCATCTAAACTGTGGTCGCCGACCTTTTCACTGCCCTTGCCAATCACCTTGTACAGTTCTTCGTCAAACTGGGCGAGCTGAGCGACTTCTTGCATGACCTCTTTGCGCATGAAAAACGGCGTGTACAACGGCTTGTACCCCTTGTCGTCCCATCGGCGCAACGCTTCTTGGACAAGCGCCGTTTGCAAGAACACGGCTGGGCCTTTGAGATAATAGCCCCGGGTGCCCGACACCGAGGTTCCCGCGTCGGCGTCTACGCCGTCGATCATGTGAATCAGATCTATGTGAGAGTACTTCTTCTTGACCGCACAGTCACCGGCGGTGACGACGACGGCGTTCTCTTCCTCGTCGTTGCTCAACGGGACGGATTCGTGCAAGAAATTACCGATTTCTTTGAACGAATCGTTTCTCGTTTTCTCCACGTCCAACAGGTCCTTGTCGTTCTGGGCCAACGCGTCGTCGATGAGCACGCGCACTTTTTTGATCTGTTCCACCGCGAGCGGTTTCAAAACGTCCGCGGTGATCGTGTCCAACACGAAGTCGGACGCGACGTCGCCACCGTCGGCGGGCTGCGGTTCCTTGGACTTGATCTTCTCGCCGATGGTCTTGCTGCACAGGTTTTTCAACTTGTTCAGATTGTCCGCCTTGAAACGCAGCTGCCGCCACTTGCCGTCCGCGTCCACGACTTTGTCCACCAAGCTCGTGTCTTTGAAACGTTTCCTCTGGTTTTCGCGGATCAGGTCCGGGTTGCCGCCCTTTTCCGTCCGGAACAAGTCCAGGTCCAGCACCATTTTTTTTTTTTTTTTCGAGCGGTCCAAACACGAGCTGCACGTAAGCACGGACGACGTGTCCGCGGACTTTCGAAAGATAATAGCAAACAAGCAGTTGTCAGTGTTTTAATACATTTTGGAATGACGATAACGACATAACCATCAAATCGAGGACACGTTATCACGTCATCGTCGATTGATAGGGCGACGATGCTCGCGCCATCTATACCGCCGCACTGGCAACAGCAGAGTGTCGACGAACGACCGCTTGAGGCTGCGGACGTTTACACTTTGACGTCGATTGCCTATTTCGTTTTTAAATTGCAAAACATAATTATTATAATCCGTGACGGCGTGGTGTGTCGAGTGCTTGGTGGCGAAGTGGTTTGTCCAAGTCCACCTTCACGAGCCAAAAAAAAAAAAAAAAGAAAAAAAGTCGTTTGTCTACAACTACATACGATGAAAATTAATCAATACAATTTTATATAGGTAATAGCGTTGGTTATATTTTATATTATATATATATATAGGTAATCGATAGACACCAAAAAATTGTATTTCAAACGTATAGTACTTAACAAAGTAGGTATTTAAATATATATTGTCGAGATGTATACGTATTACACAGTGAGTATAGGCACACAAGTGTGAAAATTAAGCGATTACTTTACAACGCAACAGTGGATGATCTTGGTTTATTAAATCATAATAAAGATGTTCGTATGCATTTCATAAAATATTACATAATGAACGCGCTGCAGCATTTGGTATAGAGTATAATATCATGCCATCGTGCGGTCCATCAGTCCGTTACGAAATATATTATGTTGTCACTCGTCATATGCTGACGTATATTAAAATAATGTTTAATAATTATAATCTCTCTTTTAAAATATTTTCCAATAATTTATCATTGCCGTGGACACCAAAATAATTTTTTTTTAAAAAAATACAGTTTAATACTATTAAACTAAGGCAATATTGAAATATTTAATTAATATTAATAAATTATACGAAGTAGTATTTTCAAATGTTATATATATTATATGTTTTTCGAATAAATTGAGAAATTTTTTTCTATTTTTATATACAAATATTAGATACTTGGATTGGATAGAATTTATATTTCACATTGGGTGTAAAACAATTTATTCGTTCTGATCAAAATTAGAAACTGCGTAAAACAGAACAAGATTAGTAATGTTATAAGTAACACCGGATTGCAATACCGGGGAAAAAAACCCATTAAGGAAACGTACCAAAAAAAAAAGTCAAATGACAGTAAAAGGTTTCAAGTTTAGTTTAAGATTAAAAGGATTATAAGGGCTGACGAGTGGAATGAGCAGGGCAGAGATTATTAGTTAAAAAATAAAATATTTTATATCGGTAAATCTATAAAAACTTTAAAATTAATAACTTATGAGGATTTTTAATATAACACGACACGGGAGTGATTATTTAATGATTATGGTTGGATATTAGTAAATTATTTTACATTCTACGCAAAATTCTAAAACGACGCTTTTGTCGAAAGGGCTACGACACGATTGAGCAAATTTGTCAGCGTATCAAAGGAAATCGAATAAAAAACTATGAAAAACTTTGGGACATTGTAATTTTTAATTTTGAACTACTTATACAAAAATATTTATTTAAATAATATGTCAAAAAAATAACATGATTTCATAGTTAATAATATAGAGTCACGTTTCATAAATCTGTACGGTAATGATAATTCAAAATATGGTACGAATTAAAAAATTACGTTTATCTAAACATGAGATAATTATTGCTGAACATTTATTATTAGTGCATCTCCATCTTAAAAGATTATCTTTTTTTTCGTTCTCCGATTAATTTATATTTGTATAAATTTACTAGGGCCAATTCTTTACCTCTTTCTGATGAAATAATTGTTACACTGTGTAGATCCATATTAAAAAAATCGAAATTATACGCACTGTACCTATGTGACACGACTATAGGTGATCGAACACTGATATTATTTCTATAATAATTTTGAAATTGTACCTTAATTATCTTATATTTTCCCCAATTGTTAAATAATTTAAAACGTCGATATTAATCGATAACAATGTTGATAAAGCTGAGCTCGGATCATAATAATTGATGTAATAATGCGTGAAAATAATAAATTAGAAAATTTCAGCAACGTGAATGTGGAAACATCGCATAAAATATTCTACGTTCAATCGTGTTGCTAAAAAGATTTATTATGCTCAATCGTGCTTTACCGGTCAAAAGCCACGAAGTAGGTATAAGAGTGTAATATCGACAACGAAAAAATATTTGAATGTTCTTCCAACTCTCCATTGTAACCGCGTGTGGTAGTAATAAAATATGTGAGTTAATTAATTCAACGAGTATTTTATTTATTGAAATAATAATAATAATGATAATGAATACAGATAAAATAAAAAATAAATATTAATTAATTGACTAAAATTAAAATAAACAATAAACTACAGTTTTTGACTACTATAGCAGGTATATATATATATAACCAGCCACTACATAATATAGGTATTGACAATAATAATTGACACATTTCATTTCGGTGATTTAATAATTTAATTTTTTTCAACGTAATACCTAAATCTAAATGAATAACAAAGAAAAAATATAAAATAATAATGCTGCATCTTAAACATAATTAAAAATAAGACGCTTGTCTCGTGAACCAGTCTTGTTGGTGCATAAGTGTGTTATAAATATAAAATTAAAACATAAATCATTCAACAGTTTTTAAATAGGTATATATGCGCTAGAACACTCCGGCCAATGCTTGTTTGGCCAAGTTCTGCTTGTAAAACGTGCAATCGTTGTTATTGGTTTCCTGTTCATATTCAGGACTCTGTAAAATAATAATTCCTTCATCTATTGTGTCGCTGTTGACTTGTTCGTCCAAAATCGGTGGATTCTTCTCTGTGGCGGCAACATCGTCGACATTCAGCCGCAGATCGCTGACATTCGTCAATTCGGACTCATTTTCTTCCAGTTCTATTTTCACGTTGATATCCTGTGAAATTTGAATCAGATGACTATAATCATTCAGCATTCGTATAAATTTTCAACAAAACAGAAGTTGTTAAGACGTTGAATTTAAAGAAAAAAATTCAAACAAAAAATTTATATATTTTATAACAACTAAAACACACGCAACTTTATTATTTTATAATTTTTTTAAGATTTATCGATCAAAAACAGAATTTGTAACGCAGTCATTCGTTGAATTACACATTATTATATTTGTTAATATTGTTTGTGGTTTAAACCTATTATATTTTGTAGTCATTATCTATTTCCACGTAAATGACCCTGTGCTTAAATATGAGCATTAAAAGTTTATATAAGGGCGGAGTGAAACGACCAAAGTTGTGGTTCACAAACCGATTTAAACGTTCAATGCTTATCAGAAAAAAATATATTTTAATTCAATATTCGACGCTTAGGCAATTTTTTCAAATATAGTATTCCGTTTGTGGTTATGAAATTAATAACATAAATTTTAGGTAAAATTGAACTTTATACCTGTTGAGATTCGTCCGTTAGCTGCATACACTTGGAACTGTCCATCGTCGTTTCGGCGTCGATGATGGTGTCGAGTTCCCACCAAGGCGAATTGGAAGTCGCCTCGCCTTCGGAGGGCGTGTGGTACGACGAAGACGACCTGGAGGGTGGCGTACCGGTACAGTCTGAAGCCGTCACAAAGTCTTCGGCGTCCGAACGGCTACTACTGCAGTGGATGTTCTCTTCCATTTTCGCCGCCGTCACGCAGTCCTTGTTTCTGTCGGGCAGCTTGTTCAGATTCACGTACCACTCCTGCAAGACCAACAAATTTGAATGTTAATTATTATTACTTATTTAATATCATTATTGACCATCGCGCGTCATCGTATACGTTTTTCTAGTCGTTCATAAATTCAAAAAGAGTTAAAAACTCTACATTTTAACATTAATACAACGTACAGACGACGTACAGAAGAACGTATAAAAACGGTCGGTGTTTTTTTCGAAAATTGTATTAAGCCAGTCTATAAAAATTCAAAAAACTAAATTCAATGAGTTTTTTCTTTGTTAAAGACGATAAGCAAGTTATTTCATCGTCTAAAGGACTATTGCTGTTTGTTCATTGCGATGTTCTCAGAAACGACTGATTTTTAGGTGTAGTCATTTGTGACTACGCGATTGCAGCAGACTCGTCGTCTCATGATAGATCGTTGACGTTATGGGTGGTTTGCCACTATATATCCACTCTATTATACGCCATTTCCGCCAATGAGCGGGTATAGCTGAAGTGTATTAAAACATATTCATAAATATTTATAAACTCGCCTGTGTAACGTTACCGCTGGAATCGTCTAGCACGTGCGTGACCGTACTCTGGGCCAACCCGGATAGGGTGAAGTCCAACTGTTCGGCTAGTTCGGTGACCACGGACAATTTCTGACAAACCGAATCTACAGCGCTCTCGTTGAGATACCGCACGTCTTCGTTCCTGAAAACGGTACGTCATAATTACATAATCATCAGATATTGTATAATAAACGACGGTAAATATTACTATTTATATACACCTGGGGTCAGGGCCGGTTTTTAAGGAGGCACCGGTGAACGATTAAAGCCCGGAGACAATACACATTGGGAGCGGAAAAATTTTCTCAGATAAAATGAACAAAAAATTGAATTTTTTTCTTATTAAGACAACATCAAATTTTCAAATCTTAGGTATAAAAATGACATTTTTTTTTAATTTCTAACGAAATTATTTGCAAATTTTCGTATTTTTTTAAAATTTTAACTTCAGGTGCTCATAGAAAACTATTGTGAATTAACGTTCTTATTTATTTTTTTTAATTACACTAAAAACAACTCATGCAGAGCCTTGTATTAAATTTTCAAATGTTTGAAAAAAAAGTCTGGCCATCACTGTACTACGGTATTAAAAAAAAAATGATTGAAAATGGGCACCATGAATTTTGAGCCCGAGGGTGCTACATTTCTAAATAAACCCTGTCTATGTTGCTTTTTTTTGTTTTCTTTATTTTTCTTACTTTTGTTGAACGCAAAGAGGCTCGCGGAGTCTAGTTTTGAGCATGCGCCCGAGACGAACGGACCGGCCGACTTCCAAAAGGATTTTCTCCCGCGATACCAGACACTTGCGCAATCGACCTTTGTGTTTACTGGTGTTATTGTTGTTCTCGTCCTGAATGGTTTGCACGGTTTCCATAAGTTCTCTGAGTTGTCCACAGTACTATATAAATATGTAATAATAATCATTCAATTAACACGCCGAAACGAGGTAATACGATGTGTAGCAACATAGCGCGACGATATTTTATTAATTACCAATATTAATATCTATCAAAGATTTTGATTTTTTCTTTTACCTTATCAACGTTTCTGTGGTAAACGGTAGACACTCGTAACCGCGTCAATTGCTCTTGACTGATATCGTCGAGTTGTTTCCAAGACTGCCATAGGCTATTGGCGAGTGTTGAATTTCTCGTTTCAGTCAATTTACAGGATTGTCGTAGGGCTAGAGCAGCGTTCAGTAACTGACAACCGTAATCATACGTACCCTAAACGCAAATAAATTCAATAAAAATATTAGTCGAGCGAGATTTGGCCGGCAGTTTTTTGCCGATGATGCATTACTTTTGCGGTTTCTTGGAACGCTTGGTGTTCTTCTTTTTGAGCTTGAATTTCTTCAGCGTTGGATCCTACGTGATAGTGAGATTTGAGCAGAACGTGATACAAGTCTTCTAACCATTGGATTGCCTACAAATTATCGAATTGAACAAGTAAGTATAATATTATGTTATGTATATATTATTGTAAGTAGAGACTAATATGTATGATTTAACACAGCATAATAACTGTTATAGAGGCTACCTATAAAACTTACTTGTGAAGCGTCCGTTTCGTAGTTGAGAACATACGAAACCTGTTGCAACGTCAATCGCTGAAGTTCCACGCTATCGCAAAACAATTGACACCTGGCCTTAGTCATTTCTAATATTTCAGATACATTAACGATGTCCGCTTCGTAATCGACATTCAACACGACACCCATGGCGTTTTTAACTGGCATCGATAACATATCAGATAATTTTTCTCCTTCTTTTACTAAATCTCTTTCGATTTGTTCTAAACAATGCGTAATAAAATACATGTGAAGTTCAATTCAATAACAATAATTCTACGTGAAAGCTTTATAATATTATGTATTTACCGATATTCTCTTGCTGTTTTTTCAACTGTAACAGAGTATTATCAGCTGACACTAGAGCTTCAATGTCAGTACCCATTACCAATGTTTCGTAAACGTCACTTGTAGTTTGAAAATACTAAAAAAATTTGCGTAAAATTATAAAACAACATTTTAAAAATAAAAACGCTGCACAAAATAATATAATATATCATACACAATACCTCTGCAACCAATCGGAAAAATCGAGCGGACGTTATTAGCAAATTTCTCCTTCTCTCTAACCGTGTAGCAAAGCTTCGACACACAAAATCCATAAAATCTCGTTGAGCCAATAGGTCTTTGTAACATTGGGAGTTGGAGTTAGGAAGGTTATTGATTTTGTGCAGTAGTTCAGCGTAATGTCCATAGGTGTCCTATCAACAAACATTTTATATTCATATTATAATATTATATAGGTAGGTATTTATTACTCGCTAAAAATGCTACTCAAGCCAAATAAGGATCCAGGGAAGAGGACAAGGAATAATGTTCTATGGACCCTTCTTTCAGAACATACTATTTTTTTTTTTAATATTCACATGATGTAAAATTTATATGAAAGCATTTGTTTTTATTATTTAAATTAAGCGTTGTCGAGCCAATTCTGCAGATGTCGGATTTTGTAAGTATAGCAAATGAAATAAATGTAATATATATTACCCGGCATTGAAGTTCAAACGCTTCGTGATTCCTTTTGTACTCTTCCGCCGAGACGATATCGTAGCCTACTTGCTGTTTGCCGTTTAACATCTCTTCACCCGGCCCGAGAATCCAATTGACAACGTGTTTTATGCCTTGTTCCAAGTATCGCATTTCCTATAATATAAGGATAAGGTATACACAAATCAAAAAGGCGTCCGGTTAACGGTCTGCGCACATACACAATATAATATATCTAATTAAAAAACCGAAAAAAAAAACAAATCAATCGCTCAAGTAAACGAAATATATACCTTAATACAGTCGACTTTTTTCTGTACGCCGTTCCAACAATCGATGACCACCATCATTTTATCGTGGACGATCCTCATGTACCGGTCAAGTGCTTCTTTGGTGTCCAAGACGTCCTGCGGAAACGGTTGCCCTTGATCCGCGTACATTTTGTCGATTCGCTGGCACACTGTTTGGCCGGATTGAGATACCTTCTTCACGTGATCGATGACGATGTTAAACTTTTCACCGGACACAGTCAGCACAATGTCGGCCGTGCTGTGCTTGAGCAAATCCTGATTATTGGTCAAGTGTTGTCTTAGTTTCTCCATATCAGATACAGCGATTTCCGAGTTTTTGATGAACTCTTCGACTCTCTTTATAAGACAATAAACGGGCCAAGAGCAGTTAAACACAATATGATATAATGTATAATGAAAAACTTATAAGAATAATAAAACGCATCTAATGGTATTGGGAAATTTTATAGAAATATCATTAACTTATCAACTACTAGTTTATTTATAGATTATTCTTGTTGTTGTTATTATAACGTATATTTTAAGCATATCGAAATTCTCAGAAAAATATTCTGCTTCAAAATATGAAAATTAAAATGTTTCTTAAAATTTTTAAAAAAAAAACAAAATAACTTTAAAAATTATAACAATAGAAATTGCAAAAAATATAATATTCTCTCAAAAATATTATTTTTTAATAACCAAATTATATAAAAACAATATTCCTAAAATGTAAAGACCTTTTGAGATGATCAGTATTTACTGACAAAAGAATCATTTGTATATTAAAACATTTTTTTTAATATTATATGGGTAGTGGTATTCAGACACATATATAAATCAGCATTTTTTAAAAGTTTAATTGACAACAATATTGGAAATTTTATAAACTACAATTCACATAGTCTACCTTTTAGTGGTTTTATTTTTACAGTTAATTAAAAAAACGTATTGTACCATAGTCTAAACAATAATAACTTATACTATAGTTAGAATAGTAAATAAATGTTTATTTTGGTTTTGGCACTTTATTTTTTATTTTTTGTCTTACTCTATTAAATATTAATGATTTAATAATAGGTACTATTTTGACAAATACTTAATAATTAATTATGTTTAATACTGAATATGGTCTAGAGTCCATAACATAATATGTTTTCTTAAACTTTTGTATTTTAAAATATACATTTTTTAAAATTGTAGACTAAAGCATACATTTGTACAACTTTTATATTCCAAAACACGTTTTTTTAAATCTTTTTATCTAAAACTGAACTTTCTAAACTATGTATCTAAACCGTGTTTATAATATAGCCACCTTATCGCGTATAATATAGTTTGTACTTACCACACGATTGTGTATCCACTGTTCGTGGTTATAAGTCCAAGATCCACCCAGATCGGTGGGTAACTGATCTTGCGACACGTACTTGTGGATTCTAGACAACGGCACAAAAATTGGCTACGGAAAATGTAGAATTTTAGTAAACGTAATTAATAATAGTCAGCTCATAAATTATAGAGAGGTACATATATAGGGCTGTACATTAATTATTTTATACACACACCTCTCCTTCGGTCCTAGACTTCGTACAGTTGTCTACACGTTGTTTGTCCCAAAACACGTCCAACCTCACAATTAACATCGCTCCGATATTCACGTCCAATATTTCAAACACTTTGTGCATGACGCTCTTGGTTGTCTTCCATGTACTTCGCTGAGCATCGAGCACAACGCACAGTCCCGTCTGTCTCGTTTCCGGACTGTAATTAAATTACACTTTTGTAAAAACAACAATAATAATCAAATTAAGAATATCAATCGCGCTGGAATTAATGGAATTTTACAAATAAATCATGGTTTATTTTTTTATGTATTTATTTATTTTCATTATTTTATTAAAAATTTAAAATGTTGGCGTTGATTTCAATTTGAACGTGTAAGTTTTATTATTATACTTCAACGTACCTAATGCGTTATAACTTTTAACGCTTAAACAAATAAACAATACATCAAAATAACAAAACAACAATTTTGTTTTTAGCTTCATATATTATGATTTATTGATTTATACGTATTACGTTCTAAAGAAATTAAAATTAAATTTATTTTTTCTTAAAGGTGCGTCGCTTAATGACTTGAGAATTATTATAATAGCATTACCTATGAAAGGTTATTGCATACATAATAATTAAAATCAAAACAGTATCAAAGCTATAAAAAAAAAAAATATTTTATATCCATGCATTTAAATTGTAAAAATTTAATACAATAAGAACTAAAAAGTGTTTGTTGTTTTCTCGCTAGGTGGGCTTCCGTCATTTTTATTGTAGGTCAACAGACTCTTTAAATGACCTATAGATTTATTTATTATTTTTTTTTCAATTCAGCAAGACAGGTTCTGAGCACATTTTAACCATTCAATTATTTAGAGTATCGTAGCATTAAAGATTGATGCTAGAATATCAAGTGAAAATATTCATGATGCAGATACCTACTATTATTTGTATTTTTTTTTTTTTAATCGATTTATTCTGACAACGTGAATACAAGGTGAAAAAAAATTAACAAAATGTATGTATTGATATCATGCACGTGCAATGTTCGTAATATTATGAACGTATGATATATAATTTTGTTGTGAGTTTATTGTTAACATTTAAAATGTAAAATAGGTAAAATAATTGTATTATATACCAATATACAATTTTATACAAAATACATACATTCATAACTTTTATTCTTAACGCCCTGCTGTTGTGCTATGTTTACTAAAGTATAAATAACAGTTATCTAAATTTTCTCTATTTTGAGGAAAAAAGTTTAATGATTTTTCAAGGAACATACCTAAGTAACTACAGAGAAAAAAGCAGCTTTCTCTACATGGCTTAAAAAATGATTTAGCAACCTACGAAAAAAAAATGATTGACTAAATTTAAAATGATAATTTTATGGAGAGTTGTGTTCGTTATTTAGTAGCTATGACCTGTAGTATACTATTAAACGTAACAAAATGTAAAAATGTTTAAGCATAGAGTATCTATCTATCCCAATCTTCTGTCATATCATCTACTTTTTTCAGTATCTACCTACTCTTATATTTGTATTTTTTATAGCCGTAAATTACATAGAACAAGTATTTTTTATTTTTCAACTAAACTTTATTTCTTATTCTTTTGTCAGGGTCAAATAAAAAATAAATCTGTTCCACTATATTCATATTCTAAAATAACTCTAATCTAACATAATATATTAGCGCTCTTTAGTTTAATTCTGCGGTAGTAGCAATACTGTTATGTGCATCAATATAATAGCAGCGTTCTATTATAAATTAAATAATTGAATTGTTAAACTTTGAACAACTGAAATGACCGTCAAACCTTAAAATTATTATTATGTTATATAACTATCTATTATGACAAAACCGTTTACAATTAGTGTGCAATATATCATAATAATTTATTGTAGGTACTACAACAAACGCGTACCACTTGATAACCCATTTATTATTTAATTGATTATTGATTTATATTCAAGCTCAGTTTAATAGTATATATTATATCACGGAATTGCCGTATCGACTGTTTATTATATCCTGTCTATTGTATATTTCTTTTTAAATAATTTTGATTTCATACGAAGTCGTATTTTCGTGTATGAATATGTGGATATTAAATATGAACTAAAGAAGCGTCCGAATGAAATTCATAAACGCAAATATAATTTTTATTTATGACAATTTTATGTAGTTTTTGTGAAGGTACTTATACACTTTACAATGACAACATAATAACATTGAATATATTAATATATATATATATATATATATATAGTACTATCTATACTCAACGGTAATACATATGCTAATTTTCAGTGTGGAATAGAAGTTAAACACAATAGCACATTATATCCAAAAACCGTGAGTATAACTTATGATTATAGGCATATGTACCACTCATCAATTTTAAAACAATTTTATGTATTCATAAAACATTATCGTTTATACGATAAATCGTAACACATTACAATGAGCCGATCGCATATAGGTAATAATGCATACACGATACGGAAGTATGTGACCTTTACCCGCAGTATAGGTATATGATGGTAGATATTGTTCGAGTGTAACTGTCGGCGTAAAACTGAGCAACTTTCTCTCAACAATGAGGTTGTCGTTTGTAAGTAAATTAAATTATTCAAAAATTAGCATTCGTTTTGTACAAACATTGAAAATACGCAATCGGTAAGTATTTTGTACATTTTTAGCCCAATTTGTATGAAATAAATAAAATATGCACGAAATTCAGTATGGACAAGCTAATCTTTAACGAGTCAGACAAAAACAATATTGTCATATAGACAATATATTGTTATTGTGCACTTTTGTCTATATAGTCTATACTATATAACGTTAAGTTTTCGTTTACGTAGTTATGAGTTAGGTAATAAATAATTAAAATATTTATAATACTTGCAAGGTAATAGTAACAGCAATGTAATAAAAACTAATCTGGTTGAATTGTTTTCGATTAAATATTTTTGTAATAAAGAAAATACGATAAAGTCATTGCATGTACCAATCGAACTTAGTAAAAACTAATATAATAGTAATAAACTATTGATTTTAAGTCTTATTTACGTAATATACGAGTAATGTGATACTTTAATAGTTTGATGAGGTGATTTTTAAATTTGTTCAGTAGTTTGCCATTAGTTATTAGTTTCCGCAAGCCTTATGAAAAATTTTACAACAAGGGGATTTCTGCGAAAAATTATGTGGAAAAGTCATAAAAATTGTTAACTCCTCTAAGATTTAAGAATCGTTATTAGGATACGAAGATTAACCGTACATTTTAAATTTATAATATAATAATACCCATGTTAGTGTCTCTTTCCGAGAAGAAAAAAACCCATAAGGAATGGTCAATACCCGGTTTTTGCAGCCCCGATGTGCAGTACATCCTGTCTGACTTATTCGTATTTTGTACCATGTCTATGGACGGTATAGCAAGGTAGAGGAAAGCAGATTAACCTTTTTATGGGCTCTGTATTGGATGTTCCTTAAAAAAAACGCATGGCTTCCCTACAGAATAAATCGTAAAAAAAGAAAAATTATTTAAAAATAAATGTTTATTTAGCTTTTAAAACATTTTTATTCGAAAAAAATGAACCAAACAATAATATTAATTTAATATTTTTTAATTTTTTTAATCAACTGCATATACTACGCATATGATATATTACACATTTATTATAAACTGCAGAGTGGGCCACCGTGACATTCCGTTTGCCTACAGTGTCGGTTAAATGATAAAACGGAAAATACGATCGGCCAAGGCCTCAACCCTGTATGGCTTACAGTATTTAGTATGACGCGGTAATCGGTAAAAAAGTCCATTTTGAAAAAAAGTCAGGACTCATTTTTTTACCGTTGGATAAAAAGTTCGAAATATAAATTATTACTTATTAAAATATATATTTATTTTCTTATATTTAATAATTGATTTGATAATTATTTCTTATAATTATAAAATTACGATTGTCAAGTACAAATATATTTTAATAATATTTGTAAACTGTGGGTATAATAAGGTATAGTAATCAAATATAATATTGTATAAGAAAATCAATTAAAATATTGCTAATAGAATATTTTGTATTTTTGGATTTTTTGTCTGACATTAAAAAAATGATTCTAGATTTTTTTCAAAATGAACTTTTTGTCCGGGATTCGTATGACGCGTATATATATATACATATATATATATATGACGGACGCATAGGCACTTTGGTCAATTTTCAACTATTCGACATCCACAAGCGTCGACACAGAATATAAACGGTCTATAAATGCGCGTAAAAATATCGTGTAGGTACCTACCTATACAGAGACGAATAGTATCTTAGGGCCGTGTCCAAGTGGCCGTTGATCCACGGCTGTACGACGACCACGACCAACGGCCGTCCGTCCAAGTCTCGGCCTCCGGGTACGGTGGCGACGCGTTCTTGGAGAACGGGTATAATGTCGGCTGCCTCCATACCGTCTCCGCCGCCGTCACTGCCCTCGACTAAAAAAAAAGAAAGAACGATTTGTGACGATAAAAAAATGTAAAAAAGAAATTCGATTTGCAGTCTCAGGGAATCCGGAGATGGAAACTGGTTTGTCGGATCTATATTATACATAGCAGGTATACATCGAAGGCAACACTTTAAGACTACATCGGCAACAGAGCTGGCTCGAAGAAAGGTACACATTATATATTATTATAATAAAGGTATTTACTCGATACCCCATAGGGACATGAACGACAATAATTATTATATTATTATTATTGCGTGTGCGACCTGCTTTACCAGGTAATTGTTCCACTGGGTATATAATGTTTGGCCTACGCATCATCATCTATAATATTATATATATATATATAGATAACTTATCGTTTTTTTCGTTTCTATATATCTACTGCAACAAGGTGTAAGATATTTTACAACTGACAAAATGTTATTGACTAACCTTGTGTTCTAATCAATATTTAAATTATTTTTTTTTTAGTACTTAATTATTTTGTATTATAAAATTTATAATTTTTATGAAAATTTAAAAAATTTAAATATTGATTATAGTACAAAACATTAAATTGGCAAATAAATAAACTCATTTATTTTGTTTAAATTCAATATTAATTTTTTTTCTACTAAAAATATTTAATAATTATTCAAATTAAAATCACTGATTTGTTTGTTGCGATAATGTTTGCATTTTGCACCAGATTACTAAAAATAAAATATACAAGTAATATTCAAATAATACAGTATATTTATATAAAATTAATAGTTAGCATAGTTCACATAAATAAAATCTAATTACATGTACATTATATAATTGGGTATAATTATTAATACTGTGTTAGTTGTAATCGTATAATGACATGATATATTATAATATTTTAATTAATTACTTTTATTAAATAATACTAACCAATGTCCAATAAACGAAATAGGTACGTTATTTCACATTTGAATGAGTATGCTATATGATTAAAACAATTATAATTCAACAAAACGTTACTATTTATTGTTTCATGCAAGATCTAAAGTTTCATTATTTCAATTTAATATTTTTACTCTTTATTTTCAAGGACTATTTATTTATATCTACATATAATTTAATATGCATTCAATAATATTTAGTCCAGAAAGTCACAAGTCACTTTGCTGCCAATAAATAACTACCCTTTCCCTTAATGTCCTTGAGGTGTTTACTTTGTAGTTAACATAGTTAACAAATACTAATTACTAATTATCTAAGACTAAATTGTTATTTCATATAAGCAATTTTAACTGTATAGCTATAAATTACACTGTTACCTATATTAAAAAGTTTATTTTTAAAATGGTATCATACAATTATTGAATTATATAACTATAAAATGATCATAATTTTTAATGAAATGGATAAATATTTCTGTACTTATCTTAAATTATGTAAACTATTTACAAAAAACCATACTTGATTTATATAATTATTGAGATTCGAGAACGTATTTCACATAAAACAGTTCGAATATTACCCTTCTCATTAGCTAGTCATTATGTGCATAATATTATTTAAATATTAAATATAAGCTACATGGAGTGATCCATTTAATGCGATTAAATGTTATACCATTTTTTAACCACATGCCGTTGATCTTTTTATAGTCTTATAGTTTTATTATAGGGTATATTAATATTATAATATTGTAACGTCTTTCGATTTCTTCAGTTTCTGAAGTATCTATAATATAGTAATATATGGTCAAGCACCATACAAGATAACTTCACACCCACAATATTTAAATTTGTTGACAAATGACAATATTCAAACTATTTTCTTTCTTGATATGCGTTTATGATACAACAATCGTTAATAGTCAGCAGATGAGAACAAAATATACGTTTTTTTGTAGCTATATACAATTTAATGGAATGTGAACTCAAATTTTCACTATCGTTGTTTCAAAATGAAACTAAGTATCTATATATTAGGTACTCATAGTGTAATTTTCTGTGTTGTGCCAATTAATATCTATTTGTTGATTAATGTCAATTTGTGCTATTTATCTTTTACTTGTTTCGTATTAATATCCAATTATTACCAATTTTCTTTCATTGTGATTTATTTCAATACTATCTGGAGTAGGACACAAAGATTGCATAACAACTGTTTAGGGTTTATAATATCAAAAATGATCAATAGGCATAAAATTATAATAAAATATGTTGAATTATTAAAACAGATTACATCACATCAATTGCATATTTTAAAATCAACATAATTTAAAATTTTATTTATGATTTTTTTTATCTGGATTTTAATATGCTGTATATTTTAATCATTATTGTATTACATTTATATATAAATAACTTATGCAACTCATTATTAAATAATAATTATTAATAAATTTTGTGAACTATTGAAGTACTGGCTAATGATATAAAAACAGTTTGACCATTTATTTATAATTGTTTTCCTTATAATATTTTTAATTTAATTTTTACTAATTTAGTATTAAAATTTTTAATTCATTAAAAACCAACTCCATTAATTCATTCATTAGAAATAATATTACATTATTATTTACAACCTATAAATTTTATTGAAAAATACATAATAATATCGAAATTGTTATAAAACAGAGTACTGTTAAATAATTTCATATATATATAACCTAGCCTTTATTTTATTGTTACCTGCTTATATTATTGTTCACTGGAGTGTGAACATATTTTGTATAAGTTATAATAATTAGAAATCCATTGTTGAAGACTTAAAATAATAGGTACTATAAGTTATGATTAAATTCTTCATCACATAACAATAAAATTTTCAAAAGTCTAGGAAGACAATAATGATATTAACCTATTAATATTTAAAAATATTTTTTTTTTCAAAATTGGTAATAAATATATTTTTTAGTCATTAATTATAGTTTAAGTAAATGTGACGTAGGTGAATTATTCAAAATTTTATAGAATATTCCTTTAATTTTAGAAGACATATAATAATACTTTTAATTTTTTTCAATTCGTAGTTATTTTAGTAAATAATGAAAGTTTTCCACTCGTCTCTATCCATAATGACTTGGCAACTTCTCTTAATTTCTTGTAAGTTATAGAAGCTTTTTCCTACTTATAACATAATTTACATGATTGTCTTATAGTCTTTTTCGCCCTGATTTTTCTTAGATTGTGGTTAGGTTAGGTGGATTTTCTTTAATTGAGTATAGCGTTATTCTTTTATTTTTTCTTATAAGATGTCCTACACAATTTTTTCCACAATATTGCCTTATATAAAGATCTCTTAAATTGTTTTTTTCTATAATACAGCTCTTAATTTCATACTTTTAATTTAATTCCATGTTCCATAGTATATTGAGTTTATTATATAAGCTTAATTTATTCAAAATAACATTTTTAATATAATTAAAATTGTATCTTTTTTTTTAGTTTTAAACCTATATTTTATTTTCCAAAAACTCAGAAAAATGTTTTAAGTTGAGTTGTACTAAAAAAATAAACTAAAAGAACTTTTAATATCTTTCTGCAGAAACCATTAAATGTATAGAATATAATTTACAAATAACACTATATTGAGGTAGTACCCAAGTAGTTTTACTTAGTATTGACTAATAAGGTATTATAGATATGAGTTACTATACTATAAATTGCAGTTAATAACTTTTATAAAATTTAGAAAATGAACGCTGTAATTTTACTTTCTTATTGATTTCAAGAAATTCGTAATGTAGGAAAAGGAATCCTAAATAAAAATAACAACTAATTATAAAATATAGGCATAAACTCCATTAAGTTAAATATCAGGTATTTTAACAATGATATATCTAGTAATTATTACATTTACAATAATAAATTACTATCGGTAAGTGACATTTATTAATTTATTCTATTTTAAATAGGTTCATTTTATTACTATAATTTCAAATTTTAATTTTGTTTGCATAATGTTTGTATTGTGCTCCTTAAGATTGGATTACCCAAAATATATTTTTATTTTAGTTTACAAAAATAATTATATTAATATTATGTCAGCTTAATAGATAATTTGAACTTTTGTGGACTAATATAAAATAATATAAACTATGTGGATTGATATAATTCATAATGAATTTATTAATCAAAATATGTGTGATATTTAAAAAATCATTAACAAGCTGTAATGTTAAATGTATCATATTACGTTATGAATAACAATATATGATAATGATATTTAATATATGTTTATATGTATACATATAATTTAGAGCAAAAGAGCTGTGCGTTATTAGAAAATATAATGTTTACGACAATCGGCTAGATTTTTTTTTATTGATACAATTAATACACGAGCCATTAAATAGGAGAAAACTCGTTAACCTATATTTAAAATGATCAAAACCGACATAACGTCAAATTTAGCTTACGTTTTAGAGACCGTGTTTAAAATATTAAATTACCCGGCGAAATTTCTTTTAATAGCAAAAGTGTGTTACTAAAATATATAATATAGGCATTAACGTTCTTGAGGAAAGCAAGAACTACTCGCGAAGTCTGATTTCACGTTGACTATTCTTATAATATTATACCACTACGAGTTTGTAGTATTTGCTGCGTTGTGATAAACCTACTCGAAAAAAGCATTGTTTAACCCATAAAAGAGCCTAAGTAATCAGTTTTTACAACCGTCTATAAAAAAACGTTTTTTTTAAACACGTACCTACTAATCGGACGCAAGTCGGCAGAGTTCGCGTTTTGTTTAAAACCAACAATAACAGTCGTTTTTTTTTCTTTTTAGTTGATCCCAATAAAATATTATTACATTTTCTTTCTTCAAGACTCAAAATTTATAATTCCACCTTTGTGTCTAAGCATATTTTTGGAATTGTTATTGGTTAAAAATGTTTCGAATAAAAATTACGCAATAGAAAAAAGGTTAAATAAAATTTAGTAATAACAATACTTAATATAATAGCACGACTATATGGGAATCATAAAAACACGTGGGCGATAATATGTTGTGTGTAGTTTTTCATGTGTGCGCCAGGAACAATGATGTCATTATATATTATAACCGGCAGCGTAGTAATTTTTTTAAACCGTATTCCTTGGAGACATGACAACGAGAACCCGAAAAAATAATAACAATAAAATAATTGCAGGAAATAATTATTTACCGTGCAAGTAGTTAATTTGAACACGTGTTCCGTCCAGTTTGTCCGTTTTTTAACCGTCAAAATGCATTTACAGTGAATATATTGTATATTTAGTCTCAACCGTACTTTACATAATATGCTATACAACCAATACCCATCGGACCTTGACACTTGCTGCGGTTTGTCTTAAAATCTATTAGAGATAATTGATGGTTAATTTTTTTTTTTAATTAAAAATTGAAACACTAGTATATGGAAACACAATATGTATATTAGGTAAAGTATAATAAATAGTAAATAATAGTTTCATTTTGAATTTTAAGTTTGTAAATTACAAGTGAAAATTAACAGGCATAAAAATAATACATTATTACGATGTAACATAATAGTTTATTACACACACATTTTGTACGTAACTATATACATTAGACATGTCAATATTTCAATTCAAAAATAATGCATTTGTGATTTGATACAGTCTTTTACATTTTTCATAATTATTACTGTTATGTACGTAAAGACGCGTTTAGTTTAAACACCATGAATACTTTCTGAATTGTTTTTTTCTTAGAAAAGGTTTCATTTTTTTATGGATAACCGGTCGGGTTAATAAAATAATGATATATACTAGGACGATAAAAGCCATTTATAATAAGTGTAATAACCAGTACGGCTGTTACGTGTGTATGTATAAATGAATGTATGTATGTATTTATGACGTATTTGTGTGTGACGGTCGGGGTCAGCTATATAAAAATAAGACGTGAAATATAAATAAAAAAAACTCTATATTTATTTAGTTTTAAATGTTCCTTAGAAGAAGTCTTATAATTTCAAAGCAATACACTATATACATCGTTTAATTCAAATTTCAGGAACATTATAAATAATGTAAAATGTTTCCAATATATTTTATATTATTTGAAAATAACGTTTGAGGCTCAACTACCTATAGTAGCAGTAATAGCAAATAGACTTACCAATAGAAACTTAATTAGAATTTAAATGATTCCAAATGTTTTTCGAGATGTATATACTAAAACAACTAATAACAGTAATAACCTATCTATATAATATTATAATACGTCTATAAACGCTAGACCTACCCTGCAGTACCTATATATTATATAGGCTTTATTTATTCACCATATTATCTCAAGATTATTTTGTTTAAATTTGATTATCGAAAATAATTTGGTATACCTGCATTTGATTTGATTAGGTTCATCGTGTTCGAAAATTTAAAATACATTTTAATTTAGAATATTAAAATATTAATTGTAAATAAAAACAACTAATATCCTTTTTTATACAAAATTATAAAAACCCACTAGCTACCCAATATGCAGGAACTGCAATGAAACTTGCGCATTCCAAAAATCTTATCAGTTCTCCGGAGTTTAACATATTTTATTAGGAATCTGATATTATCGTTATTATCGCACTACAATTTTGGGATAACGCGTAAGTTTAACATTGGAAAAGATAAGAAATTGAAGTCAAAAATATCATAATTTAAACTTTTAATAATAATATGTACTTACCAGATCTTTGTGTTGTTCAAATACAAACAGGTCCGGCGGCAATGTAGCGTTGGCTCGGGTGACAAAGTATCCTCGTTATCTGCTTGCCGCCGAGCAGATCCACAGGTTTCACATTATGTCACCGGTTCGTATGTCCGGAAAAACTACGTCGTATTATCTAAAACAGCGAAATGAATAAAACAAAAACCGTAAAAAATAGCAACGGTATACGTCCGGCACGCGCCACAATACGACGCGACGACGACGACGACAAACTTTCGAATACCAAACTCGACGGAACACTGTTCAGGCGCTCAGTGCTCGTCGGCGCGCCGAAGGGAAAAGAAAAACAGAGAGACGGACCGAAAACCAGTTTGCCGCCGCCGCGCCGCCGCCGGCGGTGGTTGTACCGGCTGGGATAGCCAAACAGCTGATGTTGTATAATATTAAATTATTTTTATATACAGGTGTATACTGTGTCTTATATACCATCTATATCTACTCGTACGCGTATTATACATTTATACCTGCACACACGCGAGACGAGGACTCACGCCCCATTTACACGGTGTTGACACACTTCGCCCTTGCTCCTCAGCTCCGGCCCGATTACCGGGAGTGAGAGAGAGGGTAGTGAAAGAGAGTAAGAGAAGCGATATAAAATAACGTGTATTCGTATGATGGAGGTACGCGCACGTTAGGAAATATGCACAAGAGAATAATAAATATATATATATATATATATATGTAATACTTACAATACGGTACACGTAGGTACCGGTCAAATCCGTATTGTACACGAGAAATCTACCCCGAAGACGACCATTAATGACATATATAAATAATGCGGTGTATTTTGTTGCCTCATAATAAGAACGATGTACGACGATATACGCTTGCCTCGCCGTGGTGTATTATTGACCGAATGTTTTCGAACACTGCAGTCTTTTTACGTATACGATTGTACGAATAGTGGAAATACAACTCAATAATATTTATAATATTTATATTATAACAATAATGTCGATTATATAAAATATTATACATACGTATAGGTGCATATTACATAGTCAGCGTGTTTTTAACATACAAATAGGTTTCTAAAAAAAAAAAAGACCAATTGATCACGCATTCGAAATACCTAATTAATTTTTTAAAAAAACCAATATTTTGTTAAGTGAATGGGAATTAAAATCGTGATCGACCCAACACATTTTTCATACAGGTGTCAAGAGATAGTATATGGTTATAACTTGTAATTTATATCTGAAGTCTTGCATTTTTATTTAAAACTGTAATTTTTCATAACGCAATAGCACCTATGCTAACTGCAGACTAAAAGCAAAGATGTCGAATTAATTTTCAAAATATACTTCTCTTATACAAGAGGAATTCCATTCACGTACAAAAATAATGCTAGTAACCGTTTTTTAGCTGAAACTCTCCTTAAATGTAAAAAAGAATTTTATAAATATTTGTAAAAAAATTAATAATTAATACTTCAGTCAATAACTGAGTATCTATACGTTTCATACTGTACGTCTATATATATATATATATATTTATTTATTTATTTATTTATTTATATATTATATAAATATATAATATATATACAGTTATTGATATTTCAATGAAAACCGATAACCATGTACTTTTGTGTTTGTGTGGCTTCATTTATTTAGAAACTGATACCATATTCTTATTTATTTTGAAACGAATAGGTATATGAATGATATTTTTTTATAGTGTGATGAAAATTTAGTGGTTAAAAACTGGGATACCATACTGTAGGTGTCGAGTGTACCTGCTTACCTACTGTACCCTACTCGTCATTGAGTAGGTTACACTAATGCATGTGTTGAATTTGAATTCAATGTCCTGTAAGATAATATACGGAAAAAGGTTGAAGAGGTGAATACGATCTATCAGCCTACAAATATTTAAAATTTTTTACATTATTAATATAGTTGTTTGAAAAATATTTTTAAAATATCATTATATATAAATAGTTAATATAAAAATCGAATGGCATAAAGTTTCAAGTCTGTGAGAATAATATTTTTGAATTACAATCGATAATTTATAATATAAATTTGTAAAATATGTATTTATTTATGCAATATACTTAGATATTTGCCTGAAAAACTAAAATGTTATATTCATATAAGTCTGCACTTAGTACAGTTTAATATATACTACTATTATTGAAGCTTTTTTTACGCGTAAAATCTCATAAATAACAATAATAATTCATATTTCATTGACTATATCATAATATATTGCGAGATTATACTGAAAGTATTCGCATTCGAAAGATTTACATTACTAAAATGTGCATTGAATGAAAATATTTACCATACGAGTTATTATAATACAAAATACAGATTGTCTCTACAAAATAATTCTATACATGAATAATTATTTGCAATATCCAAAGACATTTAAACGAAGTAAAAACTTGAAATTTTAATACAAAAGGTATATGACCTGAAGTCTGTGCTCATATTGTAAACCGGCCAAACCTACGAGGAATAATGTTATTCATCATTTACAAAACTACTTTTTCCGGAACACGTTTTTACGTTTGATAAAATTTATTGATTATCTAAATAAAATTCAACGGATTCATTTTTCAATGATTAGTATAATTAAGTTTAATATATCTATTAAATATTGGTTTTTTTTTTTTAATGCAAACTATGAATTAAAAATTTCATTTCGATATAATTTGTACTTTGGATATTATTATTCTTTATTCATATAATGTATAAGATATTCAAAAATGTACCTATAGATATTTGGTATTAGATACCTATTTCCAAATACAAATAATAATTATACCTATATAATATTCTTTTTTAGATATAAAAGTATTAATTCATTTATTAATTTTGGATATACTATCAGATACATACTATATATGTTTATAAATTACTATGTAATATATTATTATTTCGTAATTTAATAGTTTTTTTAACTGTAACAAATTTTTAACTTATGCTTAAAGTGTAACTATTTATACTCTATAGATATACAGATAACATTATAGATATTTAAATTTTATTTTAAATGTGTTTACTTTGTTAAACATTGCAAACATATAATATAATTTTTAAGACTTTGTGAACATCATTATTTGAGTTTGTAAGCAGGTAACTAAAAGATACAATACTTTATAAATATTATTTATATACCTATAGTTTAAACCAAAGTATTAAGCAGGTACAGAGGTAACTTTAATACGGTAATAATTATCATTAACAATAATAACGGATGATATAAAATCATTGTATACAAAAAAGTTTCTAAGCTAGAACAGTCTGATAGCCTTTATTTATAATTTATTTTACTATAAGAAATTTTTTTTTTCAAAAAAAATGTACATGAAAATGTCATTCTGTATATAAAATAATATACTTCAAAAGTTTAAAAAATAAGTACTCTTGAATAATATTTTTAAATTACAACAAAATATCTAAAATTTTAGATTCAAGTATTTAAAGTTAAAATTTTGAGAAAATACATAAAAATCAAGAAATGTGATGTTTCTGTCGTCAGAGCGCATATATATATGACGTGCAGTATTGCAATGCATTGTAGAAACTACATATATACAATAATATTACGTTAAATTCTTGTGGTGATCCGACACAATAGCATAAGTTTAACCACGTTGTCTAATATTACAATAAATCGAACAAAAATTTTTTGAAATTTTATTGAGTTTATTAATACATAATAATATTTTATTTAACAACTTATCGATACCTACATTAAACTTTTTTTCCTGAGCATAAATGTAGATTAAAAATGTTAATCAATTATACACAAACATTTTCAATTTGTTTGCTGAAGTGTATTTTTGAAGTTTCATTCACATATATCAGCACTTTTAGTATTATTTTTATCTTTTAACTTTAAAACGTGTGAACAATTATTTATGCTGTAATGTTAATATAACATAGGTACGATAAAAAAATAACCTAACGTAATAAGTAGTAATACGTCCATGTATACGAATACAATAGTGTTGTGACTTACGAACAAATCACAGACATTGATATTGCACTAAGTCGAAGCTCTTATACCTACTATAGTTAGAACGGTATAATTATATCAATTCTATTCTTTGTAGTTCGCCCCATACATGAAGATGTCTTATACTAAAACGAAGAATATCACAAATTACACAACAACATTTAAACAATGGTTGTAAAAGTCGTATAATATAAGTATACTTATACACTAAGTCCTACACTAAAAATCTTAGAGACAATCGTGACATATAATATTATTACTGTTATTGTGTTTTTTGATACATCCGTTTTAATTTTTTTTTCAGGTCTCCATTGTTTTATTTAAATATTAAAATCGCGAGTAGGTACAATGGAATCTTATGTTACATCCTAAATGTATTAATTTATCTCTGATAAATGTCAATATTTTTTTTAGCATGTAAAAATATTGTTGGTAGATTGTTAGGCACTTGCTAGAGTATTATACGTGTTTTTTAGACAATTGCAGCGTTTTCCAAGTCTTTATAATAATATGACATGTGCCTATTGGACGTGAAGTAACAAAACAAAAAAGGGAGAAATAGCAAGTAACTGTTCTGCTGTAAGTAGACATGGAGTGTTTTTCATCATTGAGTAAGTCACTGTAATGCATGTGTTAAATTTGAAAACAATGATAACTCATTGCATACGAAAAATGATTCTGAATAGTGCATAGAGCGAAGGCGGTCTGTCAGCCTTTATTACTAAGTATATTATATGATATATTATATGCTATTAATTACTATAGTAATTTATTTTACTTTTAGTAATGTGGTATTTTGTATTAATTTTTGTCGAAAACATTGCATTCATTATATATAGTATATAATATATTTGTTATTAACTTTTAAGTCAACGCCGCATATCGACGTGAAAAGGTTTGTGGTATAAATAGGCAATAGCACACAATAAATTTAAATATCTTGAAAATTACATTGCGATTTAAAATATATGATATTGCAATAAAATGCATAAAAGCTTCAAATCTCCATTAAAAATATTTTTAATTTACAACAAAATAACTAAAGTCTTGGTTTAAATATCTTATTTCGTAAAAAATTTAACATAGAAACTATAAAAAAAGAGTGTTTATTTAGATATAGTTTAGATTTCTTGGTTTCAATTTCGATACTTACAAAGTTTTCAGCATAATCGTCTGCTGGACAGTTTACCAAATACGCTCGATTTCATAATTGTTATATGTGTACGTATTGTTACCTATTGGAATAATTTCAAATCGAACGTAACAATAACGACGCAAGGAATCGTCGAAGCTTTGCATGTATTATTATCATTATTATGTAGTCGAATAATATTAATTGCCCGTTAAAATTTTCGCGAGCCCGTGCCGTCAAAAGCGTCACCGTGAGAATAATAATAAAAAAACTGGTTTCGTTATCCGTTTATATATTATATTATGTTTTATGAACGGCTCTTCTATAATACGATTCCTCAGCAGTAGTTGTTGTTGCTCTTCTCGCGAACCGGTTGTCGGACGGAAGACTGAGGTGCGTCGTCTATGTCCACGTCTTCCTCGCATAGATTATGGGCACTGCGTGCGGTGCGGACTTGGTGCGGCCGGGCACCGGCCGAGTGCAGTCGTTCGCCTGTCGGTCATTTTTCCCTTAATCATCCGAGGTGATTATTATTATTATTATTATTGTTGTTGTTAATCATCGCGTTTCGAACACATAATATTATAATCTATATTATACACGACGACGGAGAAAGAATAATATTATAAGAGAAGAGAAAAAATAACTTCTGTTAAGAACATGGACGTATTTTGCATTTGCCGTTCTCGGCGCAGCGTCGCGCGCACACACGCGATCTACCTCGACCGGCCGGCAGATATATTATAATATAATTTAAATTATAAATAATACGCATGTCTGTCATATTTAAACGTTATTACTATTATTGTTGTATCGCCGGCCGTGCAGTTTTCTTTGCGCGCGCCGTTCGTAGATTATAATATTATTTATTATTTTGATCCGATGACATAATCTCCGATATAATATATACACATAATAAACCTATGCGGCGCAGCGTACCTACCCATATTATTGCGTTTGTGCGGCGCGTTTACTACACATTCTCCACGCGGTCAAGGACTCGCCGTGTCAAACGAGTATATTATATTATTATAGACAAACGCGCACGCGCGTAATTCGGATGCGAAATCGCTACGACGCGACCCTTTGAACAATATTCCATCGCCCGTTATTTTTTGATAATAATATTATGAACCGTTTGGTCATGCGGGTTAACACGCAGCAACACGACTTATTTGAGCGCATAGTTTGTCCCAAAAGACCGCGCTTTCGGAACACGACGAGTACGACCAGCTTTCTTTGCCTTTACGTGCGGTTATAGGTGCAGTTTTCGAAAACTTTTTCGCACGCGGTGTTCGGCTACAATGTCAGCAAAGTCTGTTTTTTTTTTTTCTGAAAGTTGTCCGACAATTCACAAACAAATCTGTTGGATGGCTTAGATCGATGTTTGTTAATGTTGCGCTGCTATAAGTTCACGAGGGTACTTTTATATTTTGAACGGACCGATGAATGTATATTGATCTTACAACGATGTGTGCGTATTTTTTTTTCTTTTCTGTCTGTCTTTGGGGGCGGTAAAAGTACTTCAATTTTCTATCTTTTTTGGTTGGAAAGTGAATCAGGTTGGTACTATCAAAACGGTCAAAAGTAAAAAAATCTCAGTCATTTTTTGAAAATCGTAGGGAAAAACAAAAAAAAATTATGAAAAACTGGAATTTTTACCCAAAACCTGCAGTTTTTGACATAATCGATTTTGTAGTAATTCAAAATTGAATAAACGTATAGTTATTATTGAAACTTTTTTATAATGTTTATTTTATCATTTTCTATACTTGATAAAATTTTCAAAATATTTTGACTCTTTTTGAGTTATTTATTTGAAATTTAAAATTTATTTCAATTTTTTTCTATAAATATAGATAAGAAAAATTTTCGATGGGTCGAAAAGCTTAAAAATTTAATACAAGGTTTCTTATAAGTTACTTATAATATATTTTGCAAAAAATCTAAAAAATATTTAAACATAGGTATTTTAAATTCAAATTTGGACAAAATTAGATGATTAAACAAAAAATAAAAAAAAAAAGGTCGGCAAGTTGGTACCGCTCTGCTGTACAATAGGTGTCGAGTTGGTAGGTTTAATGGATGTGTTAAATTTGTATTCAATGATATAAAATCATTGTACACGAAAAATGATTCTGAGCGAAGACGGTCTATCAGCCTACATAACTAAGTGCATTTTAAGATATTATTACTATTAAAATAATTCATTTTACTTTTAACAATACAGTAGGTTGAGTTAATTTTTGCAGAAAACATTGCATTTGAAAATTTAATTGAGTGTATAATATATAATAATATACTTTAAAAGTTTCAAGCACAAATAAAAAATATTTTTAAATTATAATGAAATAAATAAAATTATTATTTTTCATTTAAATATTTAATTTATTCGTTTATATTTGAAATTAAAACGTCTATGAAAAACAAATTTTTTTAATACATTATATGATATTTTGGTTACATTATTAAATACATATGAAAAACCTTATATTAAATTTTCGATCCTTAGTTATAAAAACTGATCATTTTATACATTTTTAACTACAAAATAATTTGCAAACATTCAAGATTTTAATGAATTTGGTCAAAATTTAAATTTTAAATGTTTATAAAATAAAAGTGTGCATTTGTATCTTAAATATTTTTGAAACTGGATTTAGAACAACTAACAAAAAACTTTGTTTTAAATTTTTAGTCTTTAGCTATAAAAACTGAATATTTTATACATTTTTAACTATAAAACAATTTGCAAATGTTCGATGATGAATTTCGATCAAAATATGAAATTTAAATATTTATAAAAAAAAGTTGTGACAATGTTTTTTTATTATTTTTGATCTACTATTTTAACAACTTATAAGGAATCTTGTATTAAATTTTTCAGAAATTTGACCCAACGACTTTTTTTTAATCGATATTTAAAGAAAAAAATTTTAAATCCAAAAATTTCTCAAGTCTACAATTAGTTCAAAGATTGTCAAAATATTTTTAAATTTTTTTAGTGTCTAGAAAATGATAATCCAAATATTTTGTAAAAATTTCAAACTTCTTCAATTATTTCTTTTTGAATTACATCAAAATAAGAAAATTTCTCCGTTCCTGGAGAAAACGGGTGAATATCCAATGTCTAATTTTAAACGTTCATAAAAAATTAGTTTCACTTTCCTATAAAAGTTTTTCTTATTAGAAAAATAGAAAACTTATAGAGATCCTCGTTTAAATTTTAAAATCTGATATTTGAATAGAAAAATTTTTATAAATAAAAAAAAATTGCAAAATTTTGTGATTTTTATGTATTTTCTTGAAATTTTAACTTTAGATACTTATAAAAAAACTATTAGAGACTTACGCTTAACATTTTTATTATTTTCACTTATAAAAAGTTATGGAGAACATTGTATTACATTTTCAAGTTTTTGACCAACTGAATTTTTTTTTATCGACAATATTAAAAAAAATATATATAAAAAATTTTTTTATGCTTATAAATAGCTCATAAAAATCAAAATATTTTAAAAATTTTATGGTGTGTAAAAAATGCTTATATATTCGGTGAAAATTTCATATATCTACTGTAATTATTGTTGGTGTTACAATAAAAAAAAAAAATCGATTTTGTCAAAAATTGATTTCGTTTAAAAATTTTCGTCTTTCCCGACACGTTTGAAAACTATGTGGAATTTTTTACTTTTAACCTTCCAAAGTACCAACTAGATTCACTTTCCTATCGGATAAAATGTTGATGAAGAAAATCGGAGCACTTTTACTGCCCTTAAACGTAGTGACAGACACAAAAAAAGACAAAAAAAACACATTATTATATAGATCAATATTGAACGAGTACTTTATTCAAGTACTTTTTTAGTACTTTACTTTAACTTTGCATGTGTACTAACGGTAAAAGTTCCCGTAGTTATGAATTTGGAAGATACCAAGTCTATAGTGATTTGAAAATTTTAGTAATTAATATATTAACCTATCAATATTTATAATTTGTTAAAATAGCAGAAGTATAATTAATAGCAGATATAATACTATAAATATTTAAATAACTAAAAAACTATACTCCTTTAAATTTTGAATTAAATTAGGTATCTAAATAATATTTACAGTAAAAAAAGAGAGTTCCCATCTGAAAAACAGAAGTTTATAGAATTTGAATAAATTCATTATTACAGAGAAAATGTTGTTTAGGGGGGGAGGGGGTTAAACATGTTCGGAGTGTCATCCTGTGTATAGTATTTTTACCTACATATTATTATGTATTATATTATTGCATTATAGATACAGGTTAGGGTATTCGCCATTCGCGTATATATATATAAAATATAATGATATTATGTTATAATATAAGTATATACCGACTTACACTACCGTGCACAGACCGAGTGGATATGATAATAATATATTCGTTTGTTTACGCTGCAGGGGAGTGCCTCCAACACCCCCCACCGCAAAAAGAGGCTATCTCGGCGTGCCCGTGAACGCCGTGACGGCCCGTTAGCGCCCCGAGGCGTATATAATATATTGTACACGGTATAATAAGTGTGTATACCAGGTATAGCCAGGTATAATAATATTTAGGTATTGGTTGGGTTACGCGACGGCGGCGGAGAGTTCACGTCTGGCGAGAGTATATCGCCGCTGCTGCAACGCGGGCGACCGGTTGTTGTGCGTGTAAATATACGTGTGCATAATGTGTGTACGTGTGTGTGCGCGTGTGTGTACGTGCGCGTACGTGTGCGTACGTGTGCATAATGTGTGTGCGTATGTGTACGCGCGCGTGTGTGCTGCAGCGAATTCAGCACCCGCGATAAGTCCGCGGTGAAATGGCATACGGCCTGTTCTCTGGCCATGGACCAGTTTCGCGCGCGCCCGTTTATATATATATATCTTTACACATTTTATTGGTTCCCTTCACCGAGATTCCCTCCGTCCGTCGACGACGCTATGTTTTGTATCCGGAATATTTTTGCCCGTTTGTGTTCGTTTTCGTGCCTTTGTGGACGGGTTTTACCTCCTTCCCTCCAACAGTACAATATAATATGCAATTATAATAATACGACGATAATACGGTCGCAGGATGACGACAAGCGTGCACGCCGCCGATACCGTTCGCCGAAAACTATTTTAGGCATATTATTGTAAACAATATGACTGAAATGTATTGTGTTTCGTGGAGCGTACGTGTACACAGGTGCTTAACGCAGTTGACCACAAAATTATTTAAAATTACAAATTAATGGCACTACCGCGTGTACAATAATATTGTTGGCAAATTCGATTTCAACTCGTGCGATCGTGTAGACACGTTTCTCGTTTTAACGTGTCTTTCGTATTCATAATGCAATCGAAATTCGAATTCATTATTATTCAAAAACCTCACAACTAGGTACCTATTATTGTAATTTGTAATCGCTATTGTTTTGAACTTTTCTTTTCTATTCGTGAGTTTAATATATAAAAATACGTATACCTATTGCATCCCATCTGCGTACTGTCGTAAATCAAAAATGTTCAATGAATAATTGTGTTTTTTGAAAACATAAAGTATAGAAATGTGTAAAAATGTATTATAGGCGTGGAGGAATTTTTTACAGTTTAAATTTTGAACTTATGAAGTTTGGTGTGTCTTAATTTCAAAAAAAAAATTTCACAAGTTATTAAAAAAAACGCTTTCCAAGTCAGAGATCGGCATGTAAACTTTCTTGATTTTTAATTTTTAGAACTTGTATTAACTATATGTAATATGTATGTATTTTATTACAATATGATTGAATCAAAATTGTACTTTAAGGAAATTATTAATTGAAAATTAATTGATTGAGAAGATATTAGATTATAGTAGAATATAGTAGGTTGAATATAACTGGTTTGAATTTAAGGGGCATTAAAATCATTTTGTTTGTTTTATTTCTTAAATCTATTTATTAAACTTGATAATGGGAAAATAATAAAAATGTAACTCAGTAATAATGAGTAGGTGTGTAATTAAGCTAGTTTTAATATATGAAAGAGAGATCCGATATCACACCCAAGTGGAATAACAATTTGAATCCAGAAAAACTTCAGTGTCAACAGCCCCGCAAAAAAAAAATCATTTTCATTTTTATTTAGTGAGATAGATTTCCAAAACCGGAGAGCGGATTTCTTTATTTAGGGTCTTGTTAAATTCACATTGGCTAGGTGAAGTGCAGTGAAGATTTTCAGAACATTATCTTTAATAGTTAATTCACTACAGAGCATTAAAAAAAATTAAAACATATTTTATTGGGCGTTTTTGATGTTTTTCAGCTTTAAAGCTTTGTAGTAAATTAAAAATTGAAGATAAAGTTCTGAAAATTTTCACTGAACTTTTTTTAGCTAATGTGAATCTAACAAGCCCCAAACAGCAAAATTCGTTCTCCAGTTTCGAAAATTTACTCCGCTAAATGAAAATCTAGTGAAAAATAACTTTTTTTTTAACTATGAAAAATTAAATCATTTTTTTTTTTGAAAATTTTTAATTTCACATTTTGTATCTATTTGATAATCCATTTTTAATGAGTTATCGACCAATTTTCTAGCTATCATAATTTAGGAGAAAAGTTAAAAAAAAAAAATGTTGGGACTGTTCGTCGCCGACGTTTTTGTAGATTCAAATCGTTATACCACTTGGGTGTGATATCGGATCTCTCTCATTAATATTTTCTGTTAAAGCTAGCTTAATTACCCACTTACTCATTATTATTGAGTTACATTTTTATTATTTTTCTATTTAACATAAATTCTTGAAGTTTTCAAAATTCAGACTTTTTTTATTTCAATTACTATACTTACTTGATTAAAAATCAAGAAAGTAAAAACACTGAAATTAATAAATACTTTTAAAAACATATTTTGTTCTTTAAGTATTTTTATAAGTACATTGAATATTTAAATTTGAATGCGCAATTTATAATAATATAATAATCATAATAATTATTTAATTATTTATAATTAAATAATCATAATTATTTATGCCATAGGTAAATAATTAAACAAGGATATAACAAATCTGTAATATTTTCTTAACTAAACCATGAATTATATAATAAATAATATTATGTATAATAAAATTGTATTAATTCAAAAAAAAAAAAACTGATGTTAGTACGATATGAATTTTAATTTAATGTAAAGTATATTATTAATGAACATTTCTTATTGCACATAAAACTGATTGCCTACTGATGAACTGCATTTAATAATTATTGTAATTGAATATATTATATACTCCTGAGTTCGAAGTATAATAATATTATGCATATGGTTTATATAAGTTATATCATAGTATAAAACGTACACATTAATTTATATAAGATACCTTTGATAAATGTTAAGCAATAATAATTCCTTAATCGAGAAAATCCAAAACAGTCATTATCGCGAGATCGGGTAGATATAAGCCGTCTACTTATAGTTGAGCCATAAAGCATTCGAAGATTTCTCTTTTTTCTTCACATGAACAAATATGACAAGTCATTGAACTAAGTAATAATTATTTAGAGTTCTAGTAATTTAAAACAATTAAAGTATTGATTTCGTTAAATGAAAAATATTTAAATATGTTTTTATTTGTATTATATTATATATTTATTGGCTTTATAGGCTTAGAGTTATGTTAATTTATTATACATTATAGTTAAGACCATTTTAATACTAAATATAATGATTCTAATATTGTATTTTAATAATATTATTTTAAGCCATATGTATTTAAGTAGATTTTAGATTCTGAGTGGAGTGAAGAATGTATTGATTTTACTATGTTGTATGTTTATTATTTTTTTTTTTTGTCTGTCATCATCACGTTTTAGTACAGTAAAAGTGCTCCGACTTTCTTCATCAGCATCTTTTCTGATAGGAAAGTGAATCTAGTTAGTACTTGAAGAGGTAAAAAGTAAAAAATTCTCAATAGTTTATAAACACGTTAGGCAAAATAAAAAAAAAATTATGGAAAAACGGGAATTATTTTGTAAAGCAATTTTTGACAAAATCGATTTTGAATGTTAACGAAATGTTTATATAAGCATTTTTTATACACCATAAACTTTCAATAAATTTTAACATTCTTTGAGCTATTTATAGGCATAATAAATTGTCGGGTTTTTTTATTTTATTTTATTATTGTCGATAAAAAATTTTTCAATCGGTCAAAATACTTGAAAATTTAATACAAAGTTCTTCATAACATATTGTAAGTGAAAATAAAAAACGAAACTAAGCGTAAATATTTAATAATTTTTATAAGCGTCTAAATTTAAAATGTCAACAAAATGCGTAAAAATCACGAAAATTTTCAGTTGTTTTTTAGTAGGAAATTAATAAAAATTTTTCTATTTAAATATAAAATTTGAAAATTCATCATAAGATTCTCTATAAAATTTTCGATCTTTCTAAAAAAAAAAAAATTTACCGGAAAGTCAAACTAATTTTTTATGAGCATTTGAAATTAGGAATTGGATATTCACCCTTAAATTACCAATTTTTCGAGGAACTATTTTCTTAATTTGTTGTAATTCAAAAAGGAATAACTGTAGACATTTGAAATTTTTACTAAATGCTGAGATAATCATTTTCTAAACACCAAAAAATTTAAAAAATATTTTAACAATTTTTGAGCTAATTGTTGGTCTAAGAAATAAATTTTCAGTAATTTAATTTTTTTTTCTATAAATATCGTTAAAACAATTTTAGTTGGGTCAAAATGCATGAAAATTTTAAAACAAGGTTTTTTGTAAGTTATTCTAAATGCAGTATTGAAAATATTTAAGATATAAATGCACACTTTTATTTTATAAGCATTTAAAGTTCAAATTTTGACCAAATTCATCAAAATCTTGAATATTTGCAAATTATTGTGTAGTTAAAAATGTATAAAATGATCATTTTTTATATTTAAGGATTGAAAATTTAAAACATGGCCTTTTGTAAGTATTTAATAGTATAACCAAAAAATTAAAAAAATTAATTAACATGGTTGATTATTATAGATATTTTAAGTTCAAATTTGGACGAAATTAGATATTTAAATGAAGAATAAGGATGTTAGTTATTTCGTTGTAATTATAAAATATTTTTCATGAGTGCTTGAATCTTTTAAAATATATTATTATATTTTATACACCGAATGACATTTCCAAATGCAATGTTTTTTAGCAAAAATTAATTCATTCTACTATATTGTTAATAGTTACATGAATTATTTTTAAAACAATAATATCATAAAATACACTTATTTAAATAATCCGAAGGTCTGTTTTCGCTCAGAATCGTTTTTCGTATACAATTTTTCTATATCATTGAATTCAAATTTAACAAATCCATAACAGTGACCCCACTAGACCCACTGTACAACAGAACGGTACTAACTTTCCTACTTTTTTTTTATTATTTTTATTTTTGATTAAGAATTTTACAGTCGTAAAACAATACATTTTTATAATAAGCACAAGTAATGTTTAAAGGTTAATATGAAATAAAATATATTAAATCAGTTAATTTTATAAAGACGGAAGACTTAGCGGAAGGAGCGATTCATTGATGGAACTTCATGAGCAGTAACAGTTAGACAGTCAATAGGTCATGACATAATGTTTGGATAGAATTATATATTGTATTATTATTAATTTAAATTTTTGGTTTTTGAGACTTGAGAGAACAGTGGTTAGTTAGTAGGATATATTAAAGATTTAAAATAGACTTAAATTCATCAAGAAATTTATTAAGTGAGATTTCATTGTTGTTTATGGGAATAGGATTTGATTTAGATGGTTGGTGACCCTCCAGTTACATTTGCATACGAACATGGTTAAGTCGGGTTTTAAATTGCTGGTTCTTGATGACGGTGTTCATTCTTCACTGTTCAGAATTGTTGGTGGAGTTGTATGGCGTAGATGTTGACGTTTTTAGTTTGAGATGTCGTTGTGTTTGTTGCTCAGTTTCTTGTATATTCTTTGTAGTTGTCGTGGTGCGCTCTTTTGAAGTGTACATTTTACTGCGGAGATCGTTGATATATTTATTATTAATTATTATAATGTATATATTGATACAAATATACAATTATAATAATGTACAAATTAAATTGCTACATATTGTGGAGAGGTTTTATACTTAGGTAGTACTAAAGTAGACTCGGGAGAGTTTAGTCACCTGCCCAGTGTAGTCGGACGCCTTTAATAAATATAAGTGGAAGTGAAATGTTCTATTCTGTATAATTGGTGGCGTTTGGTTGCCCCTGATGAGCCGTAGACATCGTTATCATTTATTATCGACCAAAATAGGGTGTTATATTATTATGGTAAGAGCAGCGTGATGAAAAGTTTCGATTTATTAATGTCCGTGTTTTCGAAAGGCGGATATTGCGGCGGAGAAGAGGACAGAGATAAGGGACGTCTAAGTGCCCAACATTCCATCATATATTTTTTATTTTTTTTCTATTGATGACTTAATCATTTACGTTTGGGATACGGTTCCTCCAATCGGCATGCCGCAGATATGCCATTATTCACGGTCATTTGGACCGCGCAAAGAACACATTTAAAATCCAATATCATTGCGATTTGGCATTTCGGCCCACTTCTTAAATTGGTCGGTGTAAAAAATGTTTAGTTTTATATGTATATATATATAAAAAAAAAAAAAATGGATAGCTGGATGTGTAGCTTGTAACAAAATCATGCGCATTTCAATTTTGAGCAGCTGCTGCAGCCGTGAAGGTGTCTTTAAACACGGTTCGGTCATCTTTGTTTTACCACTGCGGTGCAACTAGGGATGTCAAAATAAACATCGATGTTTTGGAAACATCGATGGTTAAGTTTCGATATTTTGCATCGATGTGTCACGTTTACCGGTGTTTTGTCTTCGATGTTCAAGGATATTACACAAAATATTTTTCAAATTTTTCATTTGCAAACAATAAGATATTGATTTACGTATAATTATAATTTAATATTAACTTGGTTGAAAAAACAAGTCGGGATGACGTGTATCTTGGTCACAATAATTCGGTCTTATCGCTAGGGAAAAAATATAATGCCCTTGTATTTCTATAATACCTAATTATAAAAATAAACTAAAATGATTTGGGTCTGTTATGCAATTATTTATTACATGGGTTTACGTTTGATGTGGACTATAATGTCTATATCTGTATTATTTACAAACTATACGTTTATAAATGTATTGTCAATTATTGTCATAAATATTATTAACGCGTGAACCCTGGGAACCGTGCGGTGTGCGCGTGACAGACGTCTACAATTCAAGTCAATACTTCAGTGAATAGTTCAGTACCACATTTCGTTATTTTTAATTATTGTAATTTAGCTGCTTAATAATTTATTAATCATAATTCAATTTGTTTATAATTTGATTTGTACAACATGATAATTAATATTATGTCTAAATCAAAATCGGAAGTTTGGAAATGCTTCGAAAAAAAAAAACTAAAATGGAAATGCTATGTGTAAAGTCTGTGGTAAACTATTAAGAACTTATGGAAATACATCAAATTTAATGGTACATTTAAAAAAGTTGCATAAACTATCTAGTGAAACAAATTTAAAATCTCCAAAAAAAAAAAAAAAAGTAAGTACATTTTAATAATAATTTTTACAAAGTAAAATTCATCTTTTTATCTTTATGCAATAACATATCAAGTGTATCATCCGTAAGTTTTTAAAATTTTGAAGAGAAAATGTTTATTTTTATATGCATTGTACAAAACTGTATTAAAATTATAAAAATTAAATGGATAGATTATTACTACTGGATATTTTAAATAATTAAAAATTAACAAATTGATAGTTTACAAGAACAAATTTAAAACTATTTTAATAAATAGGACAGTAAAACAAAAATAAAATATAAAAACTGAAGAAATCACAATTTATATTATATTGGTACCTAAGTTATATACCATCATACTTACATATTTTTACATTTCAACTGTATACACAATACTTTGTAATTTTTTAAGCTTTTAAAACAATTAGACGTCGGACATGTTTAAATTGTTGGTCATCAGTCTCACTAATATTAATATAAATGTTTTTATTTATACATAATAATATATTTATATCAAAAATATAATACTTTTCTATTTGAATTTTTATTGATTTTTTTTTTTAATTTTAAAATTTACTTGTACTAATCTACAGTTAAAATTACCAAGGTGTTATTTAAATTTAACTATTACCTATAAATATATTAATTATAACTACTTTAACAGACAATGAGTTCATATTGTACTCCTGGAATCAGATCATCAAGTTTAACTGATACTGAAAACAATATTGATGATCCAGAGCTACAAATTAAAGAAACTGCAAACAGTTCTAACGTATTGCCCTCTGATGTATCTGTCTTAACTTACACACAGTCTTCAAGCGGAAGTACCTCCTCAAGTATTATAGGAAATTTCATGAAACAGCCTACTCTGGAATGGTCACTTAATAAAATATCTAGTTTTTCAAGTTAGTATTTATTTATAATTAAGAAAATTAATTTATTGAATTGATTTAAACTTTAATTAGTTTAGTTTAATTTAATTTCATCAACCCTGCTAATTATGCATTTATATAAATAATAATAATTTATATATTTTAACAGGTGGAGGGCAGAAACACATTAAAATTACTGAAGCGATTGTATATTTTATCTACAAAGATAATCAACCGTTTTCTCAAATAAAATATACTCAAATCTAAGATTTTGGCTGTAGTGACTGATAATGATTCTACAATGTTGAAAGCAATTAAAGAAAATAAACATTTGCGATGTTTTGCTCATTCAATCAACATAGTCGCCAAAGTATCTATGAAAAAAGTTGATGGCTTGATTTGATTAGTAAAGTAAGAAATATTGTAAAATTTATAAAAAGAAGTGTGAACTGCTCTGATGAATTAAGAAAATTTCAAGAAAAAGATGGAGATAATATAAAAAAACTTATTTTAGATGTCGTTACAAGATGGAACTCTGTTTATTACATGTGTAAACGGTTTTTAGAACTAAAAGAAGTAGTGAATCAAATTTTATTAAAACATGTAAATGCACCTCCTATGTTGAATGGCCAAGAAATTGAAAATACCAAACAAGTGGTAAATATTTTAGAAATTCTTGAAAAAGTAACATCAGACATTTCGGGACAAAAATATAGAACAATGAGCTTGGTTATTCCAATTATAAGTTGCATCAATGATAATTTAAGTGCTATGTTACTAACTTCCAGAATTGGAATAGAGTTCAAAAATGCTTTAACTGAAGAGATGAAAAAGCGGTTTGAATTTATTAAACAAAATTATTTACTGTCTGTTTCAACTATACTCGAGCCAAGATTCAAAAATATTCAAAACATTTAAAATTTATAAATAATTCAATAAATAGTATGGTTAGTTCAATAGTAGAAGAAAATCATCATTCAACTGATTCTTCTGACTTGGCTTCGGAATACGGTACTATAGACTTATGGGGACATTATAAACATTTGGCTCAAAAATCACTTAAAAATTATGTTGATAAAACTAACCTAGGAAATCAAAAACATTTAGGACTGGAAATCACTATGTATTTGTTTACACCAGTATCTTAATTAAAAACAGATCCATTGATTACTTGTGAAGAATTAAAACCAATGTATCCATTAATTTATAAATTAGCTATAAAATATTTATCTGGTGTTAGTACATCAGTCCCAAGTGAAAGGCTCTTTTCTTGTGCTAGTAACACTATATCAAAAACAACAAACTGGTTATGTGGAAAATCGGCATAAAAATTGATTTTTTAAACAACTTGCCCGATCAATTTTGGCTTTAACATGAATGACAACATTGGTTTCCATTTAAAATAATATATAAAGACTGTTTTTTTTTTTATCTTTCTAATAAATAAGTAAATAAATTGAGTTGATTGTGTATGTTTAAATTTTAAATGTTTATAACTAATTTAGATTGTGGGCTATGGCAAAGAATAATAATTTTTGTTCCATAAAATGTATTTGTTTTTTTAAATTATCGATATTGTCACTATCGATGTTTCCTAATAAATAATTCGATACACCAATACATCGATGTTCACAAAAAAATTGCAATCCCTAGGTACAACCTATCCGGGCGGTCAGTTCTATGGTTACACGTGACATCACCGGGCCGCGCCGTTTCCATTTTCCCTCCAAATAATTCCAGATAACCGACTATCGTCTATAATTCGTTTTGCGTCTTTTTTTTTTGTTTTTAATTTTCCATTGGTCATGTTTGGACTTTCGTTGTTCATCGTTCAATTAATTCATTAATTCATTCGTTGTTCAGACGTTCAGTTTCTGCTACTTCCGATTTTGTGGATCTGATGGTACGATGACGGTAACACAGAATAAATTCAATGGCGGTAGTACGATACGTCGATGATAACGGTAACTTAAAAGTTTTTTAGTAGTTATTACGTATTTATTATTGCTGCCGGTTTGTCCGTCGCATATCTTTATCGTTACATTTTGAATTCAAAATAATGTTCTTGCCAATGTTTTGTTCAAAAATGATTTTCTCTCGATAAACAGCTCCGACAATTTATAATCTACACCCGAGATTGTCCGGTTGTAAAAAACTATAAACCTACCTATAGTTTTTCGTAATTCAATATAATAATTTTTGGACAACAATTTAAGTATTTACAAAACAAGTTATTAGTGAATGTGATATTTATGTTTTTTTACCCCGAAAATTTGACACAACTATTGTAGTCTCAACAGAAGGATTCTTGGTATTTAAGCCCCTCGTCATCCCTTTCCTCCTAATTATCTTATTACCTATTTAATCACTAATATTTTGTATTATATTTTGTTGCAGTTAATATGAAAAATGTGGTAATTGAAATTAAGCTGATTTTATTAAAATACTGACGATTGACATAAACCAAGAAAGAAAAATGAGTGAACAATTGCAATTAAATGATCAAGATAGTATAAATATTGGTAAGATAAATAAAATTTAAAAATAATATTTTAATTTATAACTGAAAAAAATGATTTATATAATTTTAAATTGCTCATAATCAGGAATTAGTATTATTTTTAATTTTTGATAATTTTAACTAACAAATCAGTCCACTAAATTATTAGTATGATAATACAACAAGTGTTACAACATAAATCTTGGTAAATGCCATCAAAACGCCACTTAATGGTTTTAATGTTTAAAATATTTCACCTCTGTAAACGATACAAATAAAAATATAAGGTAGTGGAGAGAGATTAAGAACAGTTTGTTGATCAGTGAGTAATTCTAAAAGACAACATTTTACCAGAGGTAAATCTGTTTATTGTCCTAACTCCTGATTTAAAATTTATCATTTATTTAGCATTTATATAAGTATATTATAGTAGGTATATGTTTATTTAATTTATAGTTAATGATAGTCGTATAATAATTTTTTAAACATTTTTATGTTATTCCTGTTTATTCCTTATGAAGTCCATGGCCCACAATGGGATTTTATGAGAAGATAGCAACTTTTTTTTGAACTTGTTAAACTTGGTTAGGAATAATTTTTTCAACATCTTTATAAATTAGATATGAAATAATAATTGGTAATGTGTGTTAATGTGATTATTTCATCACAGTATTTCGTTAGTTTTAGAACAAGAATGCAAATCTTTTATATTATAACTGAAAAAACTAATAAATTTTTTTGTTTTACTGTTGATTTAGAATTTTATTAATTTTAAATACAAGGTCATTGATAAAAATCAAGCAATATTTTATTATAAAGAAAATTTGGTTTATGTACTTAAAATGTATTAAAATACTATATAATCTGCATTCTAAATATTATATTTTATTAAAATTTGAATTAGTAAAATAAAAATTATAATTGTTTTTATTCAGTTAAAGAAGATGAAACAAAATATGATATAAATTTACACGACAATTATAATAACGGCAATGAAGAAATTGATATATCAAGTAAGAATTTTCTATATTAAACTGAAGCTATAAAAATATTTATTCAGTAACTACATCTGATACTTAATATATATATATATAACACAAATACACCAAAATACTTGTTTCAGCTATGTATTCACGTTGTTTGTATTTAAAAATTTTATTTAAATCTAAGAACTATAATTTAATTTAGATAATTCCCCCACAATTCTATTCAACACAGTAATTTGTTCATGTTCAGTAAGAATTTCTTTGTTTTTATATATTTTAATAGTTCAAAATCAAAGGATAAATATTTAGTTTTATTGATAAACAATTAAATTTATAATACTATTTTAGATATTGGTTTCTTTCCAAAAGAATTGTTATTGGAAGAACAGCGCTTAAAGGAAGGTCACACAAAAAATGATGAAGAAGCTTTGGTAAACAATTATCTCAATGTCTTACTCTAGGGAATTGGGATAAACATTAAATCTGATTTTTGAATGAAATAAAATTCAGATTTAATGCATATCAGCATTTAATATTTATTCATTACAATTATAAATTAAACTAAAAGGGGAGTAATCATTTTTAAGTAGAAACTATTTTTTAGAATAATTGTTTTTGTTTTTTATTTCTTAGGTTAATGATTTAGATGAAAAAGAAAGAAAAAAAAGATTTCAAAATTTACTTACATTATTGAGAAATAGTATTAAATTATCAAATCTTTTTGAATCCAGATTAAAAAAATGTAAACTTCAAATTATTAAGTAAGTGTTTAAGATTTAGAAAATTGTGATTTATATTTTAATAAATTCTTGATGACTTGAATATCAACTAAATTGAAATACTGTTTGTAGAAATATATGCAAATAATAAATTAATTGCATTATTTTTTGTAGAAAGGAACTAGGTAAAGCTAAGAAAATGAAAGAAAATGTGCCAAGTCTTAAAGAAGAATCAACTATGATTACAAATGAAAAATCAATTGAAGTAAGTATATTGTTTGTGTTAATACTTAAATACATATTTATTAAGCTATCTATAAAAAAACATTTTTCATATTAAAATTAAGTATTTTTTTTGCTTGATGTCTAAACTGTTTAAACTTAATTATATCTGTGATAACTAGTATTAATGTTTAGGATTTAAATGAAGAAGAGTATTATTTAAGCTTATTTCAGCAACCAAAATTATTTCATGGAAATCTTAAAACTCACCAAATTGAAGGTCTCTTATGGATTAGGGTATGTATTTAAATTTATATAATTATGTAATTTATTAATTAAATGTATTTATACAATTTGTTTTTTAAATTTAAAATTGGAAGTTATCTTAGTATATACAAAATTAATTTATACAAATCACATATAAAAAAAAGTTTTAAGTTTATTTAATAAGTTTTACAATGAGTTATACCCCTTCCCCCTCTTCCCAATATATTAGAATATTGTATAGAGTATAAATACAATATTTTTTAACATAATATTAAATATATAAATATCAGTTATTAAGCTATACCTAATTTTAATAGAAAAAAATGTCATTAAAAAAATTACAGATTTCATATAATGTATAAACAACTTTTTTTAGACTTTGTATGAAAACGGTTTGAATGGAATTTTAGCTGACGAAATGGGACTTGGTAAAACTATACAAACTATAGCTTTCTATTGTTTTCTTTTGGAAATGGGAATAACTGGACCATTTCTTGTCATTGCACCACTATCTACAATTCCTAACTGGTTGTCAGAATTCTCAAAATTTTCTCCTAAGGTAAATAATTAAGTTTATTATTTTAAAATAGCTATTCATCCTTATTTATTGTTTAGCTTCCAACTGTTTTATACCATGGTACAGAAAGTGAACGCATTGCATTAAGATCAAAGTTCAAAAAAACTCAAAAAGTTAATAACTTAAACTGTCAACCAATTATAATAACTACTTATGATGTTGTGCGTTTCGATATAGCATTTTTGAAAAATATTGATTGGAAATACATTACAATTGATGAAGGACAAAAAGTGAAGAATGCTAATGCGCATATATCCAAGTGTGTCAAATATATTGTTATAATGGTTGATTCATTAAAAAATTGTTAGACAAAAATTAATATATTTTAGGTGCATGCGTGCATTTAATTGTACCAACAAGCTCATACTTACTGGGACACCTATTCAGAATGATATGTCAGAATTATGGTCATTGTTGAATTGGTTAATGCCTAAAATTTTTGATCAACTAGAAGATTTTAACTCTTGGTTTGTTATTGATAAGTTTTTTGATTCTAATGACAAAATTATTAATATGGCCAAAAAGGATGAGCTATTAGACATAATTTTAAAGGTAATCAATTTCATAATTATCTTAAAACTGAATGATAGTAAATTTAATTATAAACTAAAAATATTAAAAATGTTGAAATACCAAACATTAGATTCCAAACAAGCTTAATATATTTAAAATTATTTTTTTGATAAATCAAATGCAACGAATTAAAATCATAAAGTTTGATCAATTTTTATTTTTACTATTGTTAAATTTGTATATTCTATGAATTAAATATGATTAAGTCCAATTTCTCCCCTAAAATTGACAATATTTATTACTAATTACAACTTACAACTGAATTTTGGTGTTCAATAGCAATTATACGAGGTGTGGCTATTAAATAACGAGATTATCGATTTAGCGATAAGCCGCTTGCAGATAAGGGAATAATATTAGTATATTTATAATCTACAAATATTACTGCATTAAATAATACCAGTTTGGTTAGTTTCCGTTTTATAGTCTACGCGTGAGTGTCGTTTAAATTTACCTCCTACATACTGAGCGTCGAAATTATGCCGGACGGAAAAATTGAACAACGAATCAATTTAAAATTTCTAGTGAAACTCGGAAAATCTGTAAGCGAAAGTTTTGTTTTATTAACAGATGTATATGGAGATTCTGTCATGTCCCGACCGCGTGTTTTTGAGTGGCACAAACGATTTCGTGAAGGTCGTGAAGAAGTCGAAGACAAACAGCGTGTGGGTTGTCCATGCTCCTCAAAAACTGACGATAAGATTTTAAAAATTAATGAAATCGTGCGAAATGATCGACGGCTTAGCATTCCAAAGATAGCTGAAATGGTTAATATCAACAAGGAGACCGTTAGACAAATTTTGCATGATAATTTGAACATGACAAAAGTCTGCGCCAAAATGGTGCCTAAAAACCTCTCTCTGGAACAGAAAGATGGAAAAAAATCGAACTCCAGTGCTTCAACACCCCCCATATTCACCAAATCTCGCTTCATGCGACTTTTGGCTCTTTCCAAAACTAAAAAGTGCGTTAAAGGGCACACATTTTGAGTCAGTTGAAGCTGTAAAATCAAAAGCAACGGAGGTATTAAAAATATTGCAAGACAAGGACTTCCAACACTGTTTTAACCAATGGAAAATTAGAATGGAGCGATGTGTCAAAAGTGGGGGAAGTATATAGAAGGGGAAAAATGTTAAACCATTGAAAAATATTAATAAAAAGTTTTTACAGAGAAAATCTCGTTATTTAATAGCCACACCTCGTATTTATCAGTTTACACAACTATAATCAATACATTTTACATTTAACATTTTATTTCATTAAGTTTTGAGATATGTGTTGATGTATTAGAAAAGATATTATATTAATAATTTATTTTGTCCATTTGTTAATAAAATATTATAAACAGACAAAAGTGTTGAGACCAATATATGTGTATATACATATATATTTAATATTAAGTATTTAGTCTAGAATTTATCAACTACCTCGGGTTACTTTTTTTCTATAATACAATAAATAAAAATACAAGAAAAATTAGTGGATGGGGAATACTATTTTGGCAGGTGTCAAGTAAACCAGTACTAGTTTTTCAATATACAAATATGGAAAATAAACCAATAACTTTTATTATAGATATTAAAACCCTTTATTTTGAGACGGGAAAAAAAAGAAACTGATTTATACCTTCCACCGAAGAAAGAAATTGTTATTTACGCTCCACTTACAGAAACACAAAAACAATTATATGAAGCAACATTGAACAAACAAATGGAAATATTGCTGAATAAAAAAAAGGTATTTTTTATTTTTATTATTGTTATAACCTATAATAAATAATACTCAATTACAAAATGTATTTATTTTTCAAAAATTTTTTTGATAAATGAGGCGCTGGATAGTTAATGCTCTACTCTATGTACATTTTTCTGTATTGAGATGAATCAAGTTTTAAAATAAATTAATGAATGAATAAACAAATTTCTCTTTGTTTGAAGTATGGAGTTATTTTTTTTAAAAACAAAAAGGACGAAGAACTCAAAAAATGTCTATTTTTGAGAAATGTGAACAAAAGTGCTTATTTTTTTTTAATATATTCATAATGTATTGCATTTTTCTTTAACATAGTTTTGAAAATAACAATTAAAAAGAAAATTTTTATGGGGCATGTTACTTTGTACATAAAAGAACAAGGATTTGAAACAATTTTCTATTTTCAAAAATAAAACAATGTTATTAACTAATTTCTTTTCAGAAGTAACTTTCCTAACACTGACATTTTCATTATTATTAATTTTTGTTCTCAGTCTCTTTAAGTCTCAATGTAGGCTACCAAAGTTAAGCTTTTTAATAATAATACGCTTATTTGTGTTTCTTTGTAAATCAGATCTATATAACCTTTTTATTTTAGAAAAATAATGGAAAGCATTTTATAATTAATAATTATTTTCTTGTTTCCATAATCTAATGTTCCAACTTTTAATTAAAACAGTTATATGAATGTGTCATTGATAACTTGGGTTTTTTTTCTAGGGTACTGATGATCTTATTCTTGAAGTAGGGAGCAAGAGAAGATGTGTGGAAAGCATAGTTAAATACACTGATCTTAATGCTATTAAAGTAGATGTGCCAGAAAAGCAGTAAGTATAAAATAGTCTAGATTATGTTGTTGACTAAATTTTTATTTCAATAGGTAAACAATTTGATCATAAAATTTTAAAGTAATAATCTGTATTTTTATTCTATTTAATACCCGCATAAACTTCAAGAACTTTTCAGATCTATGTTAGGTATTGCTCCACTGAATGAAATAAAATATATAAAGGAAAATTTTTACTTACAAACGTATTATATATTTTGTAATTCAAGTTATTATGCAATATACCATTTTAACTTTCTTTGCTTAACCAATTTTTGATGATTTAATAATTATAGTTGTAAGTCTATGACCTTCAATTTTTTTTTTTTTTGTGATGTTTGCCTTTGCCTTTGAAAATATATAGTTGTAACTTTGAGTAAGACATAATATTATATTATAAGATGGTTGATTATGTTGCAATTAATTTTAGGCCTAAAGATAAAAGTATGGCTATTTCAGTAAATATGCAAAACACATCTATGCAATTAAAAAAAATTGTTAATCATCCATATCTCATACAAATGCCATTAATTCCTGGCAAAAATAAATTAGTTGTTGATGAGAACATTGTTAAAGTTAGTGGTAAATTTCAGTTACTTGATGCTATGTTAACAAAATTGAAAATACTTGGTCATAAGGTAATGTTTATAATTAAATTATACCTTAAAATTATTAATGTTAAATAATGTTTCATTAATATTAAATATTCAATGCTTATATTTAAAACGCTTAGTTAAAGGATATTAAGATGGCACACCAGTAAAAGAAAATGTTCTCTGTCTTACAGACTTAAGACTATTTTTTAGTTATTTATAATTATTAATAACATAAAAACCAATGTATTAAAATAATATTCCTATAAAACACAGTTAATGTTATTTTTTATAATAATTATAATAGGTTATAATATCTTAATTCTCAAACTGGGTATATCTAACTGGGCAATGGATCTAGTAAGATAAAAAAGTTTTTAATAATAATTATACTATAAAGTAATAAAAAAAAAAAGAGTAAACTAAAAGCTTTGAGTGGGTGAAAATGGTTCAGCTTGCTATTACTGCCAGCCCTAGTAAGATTGAGAAAAAAATATTCTGGTGTGCCTTATTAAAGTTTTTTGAGTAAGTGTATTTCAGAATAATGACTATACAGTTAGAAATTTGATACTTAAAGAAAGTTTATTTTTATTGTTAACAGTATGTATTGAATTATTCAGGTGTTGTTATTTTCTACAATGACACAATTGATGGATGTAATTGAAGAGTTTTTGATATTCCGTAACTTTTCGTTTACCAGATTGGACGGAACTATGAAAATTCAACCTAGAGTTGATGCAATGAATACTTTTAACAGTGATCCAGATTGTTTTTTGATGATGATATCAACACGTGCAGGTGGACTTGGCTTAAATCTAACATCAGCAGACACTGTTATTTTATTTGACAGTGATTGGGTATGGTTGATTTAAAAAAAACTCATATTTTATGCTTTTTATATTGTCTTATATAAGAGTGATAATGAGTGGTGACAGATTTTCATTTGTTTCAGTTAAACTTCATTCCAAGATAAATTAGTTTTTGTTGTCAGCTTTCAGCTGTTTCTCTGATCACAATAAATAGTATTTTGTTCCAAAATAAATTTTATTTTGTATTACTAAGTAAATAGTCACATTCAATCACTTAATTTTTTTTTTCATACATTGTGGCAAAATGTCGCAAGCTCTAAATCTCTAATATGTTTTTGATTATATCAGAATTTTTCTTAATTAACTTTACTTTTCATCACTTTGGCTTGAATTTTGCCTTGAAAAGAGTTATTTGTCAATTTGTTAGTATGGTAATCTGTTTTGTCTTAATAAACTTTGAATTTATTACTGGATCATGACTAAAAATGCATTTCAATAAAATTGTGGCATAATATATGATAATTTGGATCATACATCATAATCTATATTCACAGTACATTTGTCTTGTAAGAGTAGGTTATCTAGTTTCTTGGTCTAGTATTTATGTTTTTGTTGACCAATTAAAATAAAAGTATTTTAAAAAGGGTTAAACACGAGACTTTTAATAGCTAGTGTTTGTTGTTGAAACAAATAAAATAGTAATGTTAATTTATAACCATATAAGTAAATATGTTTCAGAATCCACAAGCTGACTTACAAGCTCAAGATAGGTGTCATAGAATGGGTCAAAATAAACCTGTTGTTATTTATCGTTTTTGTTCTAAGAACACTATTGATGAAAGAATATTAAATTTTGCGACTGCAAAAAGAAAACTAGAAAAAATGATCATTGGCAGTGGTAAAATAATATTCCATTATTTGTTTGATTTTTATATGATTCTAACATTTATTTTATTTAATACTTAAATAACAATATTTTTAGCAAAAGTTGACTATAAAAAATAATATAATTAAGTGTTTTTAATCTTATAAAAAGTCTAGGACCTATTCCGTTAATTCAATACCTCAATTTTTTTTTGGTTTTTCCATTTTTTTTAGATTTCATATTATTTACTACCACTACTTTTTTTTAGTTTTTCCGTTAATTCTAAACCAAAGAAACTTTTCTAGTTCCTGTTCGCATGACAGATCAGCACGTACATCTTTGCCAAATATTATTGAACATGTTGCTGCAGGCATGACAATAATTACTGATGAGTGACTCTCCTACTAAAGGCTTGATCTAACTTTTTTCAACACACGACCGTGAAACATTCCATTAATTTTGTAGATTCTAATACTTTGGCTCACACTAATACTATTGAGAGTTCTTGGGACAAAATAAAATCTCAAGATAAAAAACACTGGGGTACCTACCGACCAATGCTAAACAGTTACTTGGTGTTGGTCGAGTACATGTGACATAATTTATTTGAAACAATGTTACAACAATGTTGCACACTTCATGCCCTCAGAATCAAAATAATATAATAATATATAATAATCTAAATAATAAAAAAACGGAAAAACACCCAAAAAAAAAAATAGTGGTAGTGAATTAATGGAAAAAGTTCAAAATCTATTTTATCAGGTTTTATATTATATTGAGTAAATTAACTTAATTAATTTTTATTTTACAAAAACAGCAATTTTTCACATACTCAAAATTCAAACTCATAGATTAATTTAAATTTTACTTTTAACAATTTTTTTTGTGGTAAATGTATTTAATTTAATTTTATTCTTATTTAAGAAAACATCAATAGAAACTTTCAATTTATCTTATTTAATATCATGATAATAAGCATGGTTATATATATAGGGTACATACCATTATTATATATAATTAATAAAGTATTCTCAATGAAACATATTTATCATTTTATAACTGAGTGAAAAGGTTTTTGTATAATTACTATTTTACAAAATAGGTTCATTTAATGGAACTACAACACTTACCAAGTCAAGTATTGAAGATCTGATGACTTTATTGAAATCATCAGAGTACACTAAAAAAATACAACCAAATGGATTTAGTAAGTATTACATTATAAGTATAAGTTTTATATGTTTATTTGTTTGATAGTTTTCTAATTTTTTTGTTAATATTATTTTGTTTTGCTAGTTTTGTCTGATGAAGAATTAGATGCAATTTTAGATCGATCTGATATGTTAAATTTAGCACCAACAATACTTGCTTCTCAGTCTGCTGAACACTTTAAAGTATTAACAAACTCTTAAATACTTTTGTACTTGTTTTTTTTATAAGAATTGCTTAGTTAAGTGTCACTTTTAATATATTATTTGTACATTGATAAAGTATGAATTTTTAATGTCAAATATAGTTTTAAATGTATTTTAAAAAAGTTAATACTCATTAGTTATTACACTTTTATTTTTATGTCAAGAGGCCATTTTAGTCATAAACATGTGTTTTACTTAATTACTTATACTGTATTTTTGTATGTGAAATACATAATAAATAATAATATAAAATTTCATATTGTATTTATATATTTTATATCAACAATCCCACATAAGAAAAATAAAAATATTTTTGTTCAATTTAAATAATATTGAATATACACTATTTTACAATGTATGTTTTAGTTTATACTAATTATAATTGCTGTAAAAAGTAAAAATAAAAACGAGCAAACAAACCTTGAAACAGTTGAAACTTCATCAAGTGTTGAATGTCGATTGCTCTTATCAATTCTATTCTTATCAAAAGTAGAGTTCAAATATCAAATCAGACATCTGTGTCCTATGGTTCCAGCCCTGGTTATTACTTTTTTTCGAACTCTGAGTTCACTGTTCAGATATTTCTTAAACTTCAGTATTAGCAGTAGATACTGATTAAACTTTGTTTAGAATTTGTCCGTTTTTACACACTACTCTTTTATCATGTTACTAGGAAAACTAGCTTTTGTGACCGGTAAGTGTGTCTGAATTAAATAATAACGAATAGGAATGGTTTAAAAAGTGATGCATATTATATGTTGTTTTAGGAGCTGGAGGAGGTATCGGTCGAGCGATTTGTCGTGTAATGGCTCGAGAAGGTGCCACAGTAGTAGCAGCAGACTTAAACATAAACAATGTACAAACCACTGTTGAAGAGCTCACAGGTAGAATTCAAAACTTATTATCGATAGAATTTAGCAAAACAAATTTTAGGCGAAGGTCACAAAAGTTATCAATTGGATGTGTCTGATGTTGAGTCTGTTACAAGTGTGTTAAAACAAGTGTTTACGGATTACTCTGCGCCACCAACAGTAGTGGTCAACGCTGCAGGAATCACGAGAGACAATTTCATGTTGAAAATGTCTGTGCAAGATTTTGAGAGCGTGTTTAATGTTAATGTAAAGGTAATAAAGCAGTGTGGATTAAAGAAATTAAGGTTGCGGTGTTGTATGCTATCTACAAATACTATTCTTTTATAGTCGTATGCTATCTACATAATGATATTTTAGTTGGGTTTGCAAACCAAAGGTGTAGGAATCGAAGTGCAAATAAATAAATCTTTATTTCAAGGCAAGCAAAAGTACAACTATTGTCATCTATGTCTAGAAGATCGTAAACCTATAAAAAAATTTGTAGAATACTAGAATTAGAATTTAGCAAATTCTAATACTGAAAATTAAAATAAATTGAAATTACAGTTTACGCATATAGGGACCATGGGTATTTGGAATGTGTTGTACATGTGATAATATAGTAGAACACTGATTGTATATCATTCAAAAAAGAGATTGAGCCACTTTGCTTTCAATTATTCAAAGAAAAATTGAGCCAGGGACAACGGTTTTCTCAGAGGAATGGAAAGCTTACAGTAATTAAAATAATTATGGCTGTACACACAATATCGTAAATCATAAAAATAATTTTATCGATCCAGAAACTCATCGAGCTGAAACTCAAATCATGGAATGTTTTTAGCGACATATAAAGGTAAAATATGGTTGTAAAATCGCATAGCTCCATTTTTTTTCTTGAAAGACAGCATAAAGAAAAATGATAGTTTTCTATTAATACAACAAATACCTTCAAAAAATTTTTTGACAATATATAACTTTTTGACTTTAATTGAGAACATTCATTGACAATCTTCATACATCCATGAAGTGGTTTGGTTAAAAAGAAGTAAGATTTTTTATGTAAGATTATGACAGCAATTACACGTAGATAGCATATGACACCATGCATTAAAATTTGTAAATAACATTTATTGTGTGAATAGCATACCACACCGCTACTGAAATAAATATTAAAATCTAATTCAATGTTTTATGTATATCTTTGTAAATATTCAAATTGTACAATTATATTTAAAGGGAACTTTTCTGATCACCCAAACCATTTGCAAAGAATTGGTGGAAAAGAACTTACCTGGTTCCATAGTGAATATTGGAAGTATAGTCGCACAACGTGGTAACATAGGACAGTGCAATTATTCAGCTAGCAAGGCTGCCGTTGAAGTCTTCAGTAAAACAGTAGCATTAGAGATGGCAAGGTTTGCTAAATTTTAACGTCTAGAATGATTCTAAATTGTATGGTTTTATTAAAATTGTATTGTTTTACCAATAGACACAATATCAGATGTAACACTGTGTTGCCAGGGTTTACAGTTACTCCTATGACTGACATGATACCTGAGAACATTAAAGATCATTTTAAGTCTATCATTCCTTTAAAAAGATTTGCTGATTCTGAAGGTAATTGCTTTTAAAATAATAGTCTCATTATATTCGTATTCATAATCATAATATTTGAAAAAAATTTATGTATGAACCAAGTCAATACATTTTTACCAATGAATATTGTTGATACTTGACAATAATACTAGCATCTAAATATCTAACTTTACTTTAAATCTTTTTTTTATCTTTATATACTAAAATTAATTTTAATTAATTTTATTTTTAAAATAATATATCCTAATCCTAATCATAAATAATATAAATCTGAAAGTAAGTTTGTCTGTTACGTTTTCACGCCTAAACCGCTGAACCTATTTTGATGGATACACTAGGATACAGTGGGACAGCTAATTGAAAATAAAACTAATGATTATATTATATTAAACTTAAAAAAAAATTATTTATTTATTATTTTTAATGTTTACTGTTTATTATACATCTATAAAAGCAACAATTCATTGAGTGACTAGTGAGTACAATAATATGTTATAAAATAACTCATTGTTTGTTAAATTCCACTTAATTTTAATTATTTGATAGTACCGTATCATGTATTATATTAATAATTATTATTTTTCATTTAAATTTAAGTACCAAATGATAATAAAATTGCTCATTAATATTATTCAAGCTAATTTAGTCTTAAAGGTATAATATTATTTTAAATTTTAATGATTTGCAATTACTAAAAAAATTAAAATTTTTATACAGGGTGTTTCATGAGGATCAGATCTATCTTCATTTTTTTCAAATAATTAAATATAAAATTATTGTTTTAACTTTTTTACCAAAATATTAAATTAAATTAAATATTAAAATAAAATAAATTCTTTGTTATCACAAAACTTGGCTACGTATTAAATAGCCTTTTCCAAATTGTTTAATTAGTTTGACTTTTAATTTAGTCTCTTGGCCACATGTTTAGCTAAGAGTATAATGATAAATAATTTTTTGAAACATTTGTAATTTTAGTATATTGAATTTATAATATATATATATTTATATTGTGTTATTTGTAATTTATTTATTTTGTAAAAATGTTGTTAGTGGTATAGGATACTGTTTAATTTTATATTAAATTTTCATTTTGCAGAAATAGCTGAAGTAGTAACATTTTTGGCTTCTGAAAAGAGTTCATACATTACTGGTACATCAGTTGCAGTTAGTGGTGGTTATTAATTATAATATTATTATGTAATTTTTATACAGGGCAAAATTTTGATGAAAAATTATTTTTTATATAAGATACTTGTTATGTTATTATTAGTTTTATGAGGATTCTGTATCAATGGTAATACTTTGAATGGTCTTTATATTATTTTTTATTAAAAAAAAAAATATATATAAATATTTTATTTATATTTACTATGCATACTGATGATTTTTGATTATTATTCTTATTTTTTTACCCATAATGAACGGTGATTCCTACTTTTTCTAATTTGCTTGTAGTTAGTCAACAAGATCTCTCATTTTTTTTTTTTTTTTAATGTAAAAATTCTATTGTATAGGTTTGAAACTTTAATCGTGATGCTTAGTGAATTCTTATTCATCCTCTTGATGTCAGCACTTTATTTGTTTTATTTCACTGATCCACACCCAACATAACAGAACCAACTTTGTGTTGTTAATGTTAGTATTATAGTGAATTAACTTATTATCAAATTTAAAGTTCAGAACATTAACTGTTTTTTTTTTCATTAGTTTTATTACAATATTTAAATTTTAAAGCGAGATTTGAGTAATTTCAATTCATAATATTTAACATACTTGCATCAAAAATTAGCTAAACTTGTTAAAATATTTAAGTTTTCTATATAAAAAGAGTAGTACAGTGACATCCTATTGAGATTTTAATTCAATGTTTAAGAATATATGTCCAAAGTGTGATGAATATTAATTGATTTATGAATCATAAGTTTTGACAGTAGAATAATAATAATATTATCATTGATTATAAAATATAAAAATATATAATCAATGATATGTGTACGTGAAACATAATATGGGTACATTGTGCAATTTCTGTTGTCTTTTTGGAAGTTTAAATTTTATGTGATCTTAGTATTTTACTATTTTGTAGATCCAGTTTGATCCTATTCCCAGACATCCAGTATAAATATCTGATACCTACAAACAAGGCCATAACTAAGGACAAATTTTGAGAGGGGGGAGTCCAACTTTTTTAGTAACTTTATTCTTAATACAATTATAGTCAATAAATTAAATTCACTACTAAAATATACAGTGGATAAAAAAAGTCTCCGTACACTGTTAATAGAATTCTTCAATAACATATAATTGTAATTTAAAAGTTGAATAATTTTATATTTTTAACGAAAATTAATTGAAAAACACATTAACAATTTGTTTTTAGAAAAATAAAGTATAAATATTAATTATTTTATTATTAACATATATATTTATAAACAATTTTAGGAAAATAACAACAAAAAAGTCTCCGTACAAAATAACATAAATATTTTTAACCTAATATAATATCATAATGATTATCACTTTAAAACAATTAATGGTTAGTTGGTCCTCCTTTAGTTGTAATTACTTCGTGCATTCTCTTTCCCATTGATTCAACTATAATTTTGTTGTAACAGCAGAGTCAATATTGTTCCATACTTCAAGTATTGCATTTTTCAATTGGTTTTTGTTTCGAGTTTGATAATTTTTTAAGCGTCTTCCTATTTCATCCCATAAATGATCCATTGGATTCATGTCTGGTGATTGTGGAGATGTGTTAAATTGCTTTGGCACTCGGTATAACAACCATTCTTTAACTTTTTTCGCGATATGTTTTGTGTCGTTATCTTGTTGAAAAATAAATGAACCGCCAATATTTAGTTTTTCAGCACTTGCATGCAGATTATTTCTTAAAATAATTAAATATATACGTTGATCCATAATACTATCAATAAATACTAAATTACTAACACCAGTAGCACTCATACAGCCCCAAACTAATACATTATCACCCCCATGTTTTACTGTCGGACACAAATTGTTGCAATCTATCTGCTTATTAAGTTTTCTCCTTACCATAACTCGCCCATCTGAACCAAAAATATTAAATTTGCTTTCATCGCTGAATAATACAGACTTCCAAAAATCATTTCATTATTAATGTATGACTTCGCAAAATCTAAACGTTTTTTTTTTATTTATTTTACTGATAAAATGTTTTTTTCTAGCTACACAACCTTTATATCCCGCGTTTCTAATAACATTACGAATGTTCTGTGGAACAACTATTATATTATAGTCAGTATCAATCATACCAGCCAGTTTGGGTGCACTGGTTTTGGGTTCCATCACAATTTGTCTTAGAATGGTCCTCTTTTGATGCAATTTTAATTTTTGGGGACGATCAGTACGTTTTCGATCTTCAAATGAACCAATTTCGTTGTACCGGTTTATAATATATTATACAGTTGAGTGTGATTTCTTTATTATTTGTGCAATATTTCTAAGAGAATTACCATCTTC
>JACXSJ010000017.1:3687-42626 GCA_014851325.1 Pentalonia nigronervosa
CTAGTGTAATATACAATTTCTTTTTATAGGTTAGTGAGGGTAATAAGGTAGCAGAGAATTTGCCTTTCTTAAATAAATATTCTTAAGTCTTATGGAAATATTCATGGTAGTGTACATGTATTTTATTAAATTATTAATTAAAACAAATAAATTGGGTTGATAATAGATGGGAACCTAATAAAGTAATAATTTTGGTATTAATTAATAACATTTGGAAATTTAAGTTTTAATTTACTTTATTGATGTTAATATTGTATGAAAATAGTTTAGTTAGGTTAGGTTAGGTAGGAAATATTTACTAAAGGTAGTATTGTATTATATACATATATTTTGAAATGTAATTTATGGGAATTTTAAATGTAATATATATATTTCAACATGCCCCCTATGGCCCTATCCTATATGTATCAATTCAACAAATTAATGTTTAAATTGACCCTCATCACTAGTTGGGCGATGTCAAAATAACAAGTAACTATATAGTACTTATCTAATTGTCATTGATTAAAAAACATGGGGAGCATGAAATTATAAATTTTTAGCAAGAAGACAACAGAAGTATAATCTAACAAAATAAAATATAGTTATCCAAAATATTTACTTTATACTTTATTCACTTTTAATAAATTTGTTTTATAGTTATAACTTTCAGACAATTTATTATAATTCATAAGTATATTTTATTTATAGAGTTTAGACTAAAACATTTATTTGAGGTAACTTAGTAGTTAAATCGTGTGAATCCATCATTACTATTTGATTATAAATGTATCAATAACATTACATTTATTTGTACTTAATAATAAATATAATTCATGCATATATTCATATTCATTATTAGTAGATTAACAGGAAATGTGTACCTACTTTCAACATTTTTTTATTAAGAAATAACCCACAAGCTTTGTTTCTACAAACTCCTTGTAACATATCTAACTTTTAATCAAAATTTCTCTTTTTACATATCTATTTGTAAAAATAATTAAAATTTCATCATTTCATGGTTTTTATTTTTTAGGATACATAAATTATGCCATTGCCAAAGCGTGTTGTAGAACCCGTGCATGTAGCACGTAATACAGTCTCACAAGCAGGAAGTTATGGTGCTACAAATTCAATATCTAATGAGTTAGAAGCTGTCACAAATGGCACCCTTGCTAATACAGTACGTCAGTTATCAAGTCTATCTAAACAAGCTGAAGATATGTTTGGCGAGCTTGTACGTGAAGCCCATTCACTTACAGTACGAGTTAACTCATTACAAATTAGATTAGATAGATTATCTGTCAACACAAAACAATTAGATAGTACTGGTGAAGAAGGTAATTAACATCTACTTCATTTAATTTAAATTCATTCTTGCACTTAATATTTCATGTTATTATCATTAATTTAAAAAATATATATTGTTGTTTTAGTATCCCTACAAGACATTCATATGAGAAAAGCTTTTAAAAGTGCTATTGTATTTGATCAACAAGTTCTTTCAAGGGATACAATGCCTGCACCAATGCTTGAAATGTATTCTCAATGTGATAAGCCACCTCCTCTTTATAAACTTAATCCTTATAGGTAATTAAAAATAAAAAAATAAAAACATATTGAACATGAGGTATTGAAATAATTTTTTATATGTATATAGAGAGGATGGTAAGGATGGTATGAAGTTCTATACAGATCCCGATTACTTTTTCAATTTATGGAGGTTAGAAATGCTGAAAGACACGGAAAAAATGATGCATGATCGTGGAAAAAAAGTATTTTCTTAAACTTTGGTTATTCTTACTAATTTATTACATTATAAACTTAATTAATCAATTTTGATTTTTCCGATTCATTAGCCTCATAGACCTAAAGCAGAAGGAAGTGGTGGTCGTCATAAAAAAAGAGTCCGACAACCATATAGTACAAGAGAACGGCAAAGACAACTTGCTACTCAGCATGGAGAATATATTATGCCTCAAGATAACTCTCATTATAGAGCACCACATCAGGTATACATTTTATATTTAAAAATGTACTTTACATTGTTTCTTGATCTATTATAACTTAACAAATTATTATAAAATAATAATTAGTTTATAATTTTAAATCGCTTACATTTTTTTTAGCCTTATGAATATATGGAAGAAAGTACAATGATGCTGGGTTTATCAATGAATGATCAACACCGACCATCGCGGCCAAATAGTATAGAGTTACGTCGATCGTATGGTCCAGAGCAACTTCATAATCATTCTGGAAATAACATGGTAGATGGACGTATTTATAGTCCTCCCCCTATGAATATAATTGATAGGTAAATCAACATATTCTTATAATATACATTATAATGTATTATAATAAATAGTTTTCATTGAGATATTTTATGTCTTAGCAATAACTATGCTGCACCACTTAGTAGCAATAATATAATGTACAATGAATCTAATGTATACAATCATCAAACGCAACAAAATAATTACCAGTACACAGGCAGTATGGGTGAAGTAATTAGTCCATTGGGTACACCTAGTCGGGGAGGTAGAATAAGACCATCTCAACCACCCCCTGCTCCTCCAAGCAATAATAATTCAAATAATAGGTAAGTTTAGATATAGTTTTGACTAATCATAATTTTATATTATAATTTCGACTAATATTAAAGACTAATATTATTTTTCTATTTAGTACACCTACTGTATCATCAGCCAGCACTCCAACTCGTGGTCGTAGTTTGAGTTCCAATCGTGAAACATTACCTCCTCCACCACCTCCTCCAACTGAGAACAACTTACCTTTTACCGAACCTTTACCGCCACCTCCACCACCTGTATCTATTAGTCCTCCATTACCATCAGCAAACATTCCACCTCCTCCTCCATTACCACCAATGCCTGATCTACCAGCGTCATTAGCCAATGGAGATATAAAATCACCACCAAAACAAGTAAGTACTTGATCATTTTTTAATAGTTGTATTTGAGGTTAGTTAGTTATATTTTTATAATTTATATAGAAGTCTCCATCTAATATTATAATTCAATCGAAACCATTGGTGCTTCCTGCCGACTGTAATAATGTGAGACTAAATGGTGTCATTAATGATTTAAAAACAACTGTAACCAATATCAGCAGTGGCACGATGAGCTTGAAAAAAACACCTGGGCCAGGAGGCCATGTTGCTCATTATGATCCACGTAGTGATTTGCTTAAAGCTATTAGAGACGGTAAGATATAAATATTTATTTATAAACATATTGTATTATATCAATGAATGATTAAAATATGTCTTATTAATTTAAAAATATTTATAATTTGTGTTAAGGTGTTGAGCTGAGAAAAGTAGAAAAAATAAAACAAAAGGAAGGTGAACGCAGTAATGCATTACATGATGTTGCTTCAATATTGGCTCGTCGTGTAGCTGTTGAAATTTCTGATTCTGATTCTGCATCGGGCAGTGAATATGACAGCGATGGTTGGGCAGAAGAAACTTGTGCTTAGTGAATAATTTAAAATAATACTAATCAGTAATTTTAACAAACATTCCTTGTCATCATCTACCAATATTTTGAAAGTTTCATTAGCCCTTTTTAATTTTCTTCAAGTGTACATGCTTTTGAGATAAATTAAAATACTTTATTTGGTTATAGCCAACAATTCTATTCACTGAGCAATGCATATCTGATGATGAACTATAGTCTATTTAAAACCAAATAGTTGACTAAATAAATTATTTTTTCACCAGTTAAATCTATTTGCTAATTTTTCTATTGATGTAATTATATACATATATATATATTAAATTATTATTGAATATTATACTTTGGAGTTTTTTTTATAGAAATATCACATTGTATAATTTATATATAATATATATAATAATTAAATAATATTTACAAAGTTATCAATATCAATTCCAAAAGATAATGCATTTGTATAATGTTAATAAATTTGCAACTTGTATTCCTATATTTTCTAAACAACGTACACATTTTAGTGCCAAAAAATACCAATCTTATAATTATACACAATAGAGTATATTTATTTATATTTCATTAGATTAAATGAGGATTAATCATCTTGATGAAATGCTGTGTGTAAAATACTATTGATCAATAATAATAATAAAACAATTAGTATATTATAATTAGAAGATTATAAAATCATTATTTTATATAATTTTGTAATAATCAACTAATTTAATGTTCTTAATATCTTGCATTATGTTTAATTTCCAAATTTTAATATAAATAATGTATATCAACTATCCAACTGCTTAATTTATAACTTAGTGTGTTAAACATAATGAACTGTAATTTTAATCAAGAATAAAATGTTTTTGAGCTATGCAACAGAAGTAGCCTGCATTATTTTTCATGTGCAATATTCATCATCAAAGTTCCATAATTTCCATACATTATTATTTATTTTTCTTATTTACTTTCATTCATCGCTTTGTTGTTAGACTAAAAGAAAACAAATTTATATTAATGGCCATTGGTTATTATGATAAGATGCTCAATTTCGCTCAATTAGTTTTTCAAATTGATTAAAAAATGATTTTAATTGTGTTCTGTTTGTAAATAGAACTCTTTACATTGACGCACAAATTATGTAATCTAAATCAATAAAGTTATGTACAATAGATAATAGTCCACACACAATTCAATAATAGTGTCAATTTACCTAGTAAATCTATTAAAGTTCCTTTTTCTAACATATTCCATGTCAATATTCATTAATGTTTAATTTCTAAAAATAAAACAAGAATAAAATGTATTGTATATGTAGTTGAAATTAATTTTGAAATGAGCTGAATAATGATTTGTTTATAATTAATAATATGTCAACTATCTGTAAGGCAAAGCTATCCTGTTCAAACAATATTTTAATTTTTAACAAGGAATAATATTACTTAACAATATTTATACAATTCACAATGGACTTTTTGTGTTTGTTATCCAATAACAGGCTCGTGTGTTCTACGTGCTTATTATTATATCAATATGTTTTAGTTACATTAAAATTAGGTAGTATGCATAACATAATATTTTACATTAATGTATAATATTGTTTATTTTATTTATTCCTCTTATTTATTTATATTTTTTTAACGAGTTTTAATGTGTAAACTTAATTTATGTGTGTGTGTGTATATACATATATTTGTATATATACAGAATGCAAGAGAACAATATATTATATTAGTGTACATTATGTAACCCAAAGCTTACTGTTAAATACATATATAAATGTGCTTAATATTAATGCATATATTACAAATACATACATATTATTTAATATACAAGTAGGCAGTAAACAATTGTAATGTTCTATACATATATTTTGTTAATATAATGTATTAATTTAATATTTTTTACCCATAATATTATTTTAACATGTGCATTATACGTTATTATTTATTTGTAATCCAAATAAAACCAATGTTTTTATCGATGATTAAATAGTTTTGTTATTTGCTGATGCTGCATTGATAAATATATGCAACTATAGGTGTGTTTGACTGCAGTACTAGAATTGATTTAGAGGTCTTGGAAATTTTGATGATGTTAGATTTTACTATTATTATTATAGTAATGTATCACTCTATAATAATAATTAAATTTAGTGTTGAAGTACATATTGTCAGTGGCTTATTTAGGTTTTCTCTGCCTATAGACATTTCATTTCCCAATTCATTGCCTATTCTACCCCATCGTCTTCATTACTCTTAAATGTATATATAGTAAATTTTTATTATGTCAAACGTTGATATTTCGAATTTTTCGTAATTTCGAATTCGATTAAATCTTGTTGAAATATTTATCATTACAATAAAACTCGATACCTCGAACTTTTTTTGTTCCCCGTGAGCTTCAACATAATGAGAGTTTACTGTACAAACTTAATTTGAATTGTATATTGAATTGTATATTCGCTATATTATTATCTTCCGTAAAAATAGATACATTATAAATGATTAATTTAACATTTTCTACTTAAAAAATTAGTAAAATTTGATTTTATTAAATCAAAAATCCTTTTATCATTTTATAATAAATGTTACAATTTGTTGCACCTAAAATGTTGATCCCGTGCTTATAGGGTCTGTGCCTAAACGCCTCTGCACACTATTGTGGAGAAGTAATGTTTACACAGGCTTTTACGGTCGCCAGTTCAAAAGGGAAAACAATCGTGTACATCACAGTTGCTATAAAATGTTAACTGAGTGGGGTGGGGTCGTAGTTAAACAAATAGTTTTAATTTTGATGTGAAATATGAATATTTTTAAATTTTAATATTTTGCATACTCATGAAGTCATAACTCATTTAAAACTTTAAATGTCGAAACTCGAAAAATTCATCGAGAAAACACAGATAATGTTCTTTCCTTTAAGTATGACAATGAGTCGATTCATTCTAATATTTTATGCTAACCACGCTAAATTGGAACTACTGAGCGTACATATTTATGATAAGGTATTTTATGCATAAGTAAGACGGACAACACATACGGTGGTTACAACGTTCTTTTAATATTATATTTTATTATTAAAATAATCTGAGGATGTCGGCGCTTTATACCAAGAATATTTGTTTCTCACCGATCCACATGAAATATTGAAAACTCGAGTTCAGCTGTGAATCATTCCTGATTTGTTGGCTTTAATATTAAACATTGAATTGATCTATTATGAATTATAATCCTCATTATCCGTGTTTACATGTTGGATTTGTTACGATATCTTAATTTTGCTGTATTATAAAAAATAATAATCGTTTTTAAACTGTAATAGTTTGGATACTCATGATTTAGATACATGCACAAATTGAAATATCGTAAAAAATTCGATGTACGGACATAAATAATGTTTGTATCTTTAAATTTATTTGTAAATTCAACGTTTTTTTTATTTTGTTGTAATTTAAAAATATTATTCGCGGGGACTTGAAAATTTTAAAGTATATTATTATATTTTATACACACAGTGACTTTTTCAAATACAATGCTTTCGGCCAAAATTAATTCAACCTATTGTATTATTAATAGTAAATAATGAATTACTTTGACAGCAATGATATCATAAAATATACTTAGTTATTATTTAACAAAAATTTAAAGTTACACAATCACTATGTGTGACCCAGGTACAAGCGGAAATTTAGTGAAATTACACTGGGTGGTGGGATGGGGAGCTGAGCGTATAACGTTCATTACACCTTTATGTACTAAATGCCTCATAATTATTAATTCCAACAAAATAACTTACAGTTTTACAAACTAAACGATTTAACCACGAAAAATACAAAATCAATTAGGTGCCTACTCTTGAACATTTTAAAAGTATTTTTTTTTTTTTTTGGAAGGGGGTTAAGACTTTGACAATTAAGGTCATTAGCATGTGGAATTGTGGGGGAGGGTACTGTAGGATTTTTTAACACGTGTCAGTATGTGTGGCAAGGTTTTTACTACAAAACTTGGATGGTCACCCATCTGGGAACTAGTAGTAGCGGCGTTTCTTACCTCTCAGTCGCTAATAGCAACTGGTAGCAGTCAACGCGTTGCGCCAAACCACTTAAAAGTATTATAAACACAAAGTATTAATTCTTTAAATTAATTGAATAAGAATTAATTTAATATCAGCTGCTCAAATATTGGTTAATAACAATAATTAGTTAAAAATAGAATATTATTACGTGGTTTCATAAAAACTGAGACGGCGCGCAGTGGATGACTGTTGAAGGTTAATATTAAGTTGATGATCGTTTTTAGTTATTGAAAATACATTTAACAACTATTTTAATGTTGTACCTATGGACTCGGGTGATATTTAAAAAAAATAATTAAACTTTTTGAACCGAGTTAAGTTTATATTTTTTTTCATATTGACTTTAAACTTTTAGTTAATTAAATGGTTTGTTAATTATTAATTTATTGTTTGACGTTCTTAACGTCGACTTAACAAACTCATTTATGTTTTTTTATTAACTTGCTGATAGGTAAGTAACTATATGATTTGTGTAATTTTGTATAAAATAAATTATTCTTACTCGCTCAACCACATATTATGTATTCGTGTTAACGAACAAGTTTTTAATATTTGGGTGAGACTTGACATAATTTGACAAATTCTAATAAAGAAAAGATATGGAAAAGTGATTGCCTCAGTCAGCAATATAAGGGAGTCCTAGATGTTGAAGCCACTGAAAGTACAAGTACAATAGTGAGGGGGCAAATAAATCTGAAGGGCAAATTACGCAAATCGCAAGGATTTCCTTAAGAAAATATTTTCCTGAAAGGCTGAGAAAATGCAATGCTTATATGTTCTTATATGCAATCAAATAAGTACAATAATTAGTTCGCCGGCAACTGTTACGACCATAATACGTATGTCGATTACACGTAATTACGCCAATTCGCTTATCGCGTAATATCGTTCACGTGTTTTGCTAACCGCCTTTCATGTAATTCTATTCTTGAATAATATGATACCTAACACTGGCTCATCACCGCGGAAGTTTTCTTCCAAACGGCACTTTTTAAATTCAAGTCTATCTCCTCAAGTAGAGGGGAAGAAAACCAAGCAATTCGTTTCACCGAATAAATATTCCATTCTGTCCCAAGAACCAGATGAGTTTGTATCTCTTCCATCTCATACTATTAATCAGGACGACTGCTCAAACTCACCACCTACCAGTTAAGTATCAACTCCAAACAAATAACTTTTCATCGCTCCACCCATTTATGTAAATAGTGGTTACGATTATTCTACGCTCACAAAACATTTATTAGAAATTGTTCAGCCACAATGCATTTATTTTAAATCTACTTCAAAATATCTGATCATCTGCACTGACGTTACACCAAATTACAATTTGGTCTAAGAATATTTAATGGCCAGCGAGTTGATAACATTCTATACTTATCAAGCTAAAACAGCAAAGTTATAACAGCGTATATATCAGATATCTTCACCCACCATCAGTACACAATACATACAATTTAGTTTAATAAACGAAGGTTATTAAGTAATTCGAGTCATTAATATCATAAATCGTTTAACCAAAGCGAACCTGCCACTATTTCGAACCGGTATAACTATCATCGATAACAACAGCGACATACTAATATTAGATTCGATTCTCTATACAAAAATAAAAATTGAACTCCCAAGGAAAAAGTCCATTCCTCCTCAATGCCAAAACTGCCAAGCATATTTCCATACGGCAAATTACTATCAACGTAACCCACGCTGAGTCAAATACGGTGAAGGTGATTCCAGGGAATTCGAGAAATCATCGTCAGAACCCGCCAAGTGCGCTCTCTGTTCAGGTCCACATACATCGTCGTATAAGGGATGACCGTCTTAAAAAACAATCATGTCAAAATATGGGAAACATAAAGCCGGGAAAGTGGCAACTATCTCACCCAACCACCCGTCGTTTCACCCGCGATACAAACGAATGTTAACCTAAGCTCAAGTTGAATCGAAAATCTATATACGTCAACGTAAGTGTTCCAGCAAATGATCCTCCATCCGATCAATCAACACCACAATTATCTCAAAATTTCTTGAAGGTTCATTCTGAACCCATTAATAATCGCGTTAACAACAATTATAAATAAATTCCCACTTCCCATCATTACCACTCCATAATATCATTTCTTTATAATATTATTTATTCTAATACCCTCGTTAATGTTTCAATATACTAATACTGTTTTTGTTTTGTTCCGCCGTATCAATCTTAATAATAATTATTATAATATTTTAATTGTACGACTGTTATATAACCATATGTTACATGATATAATTGTCGAGCTATCATAGTTGTCATATTAGAGGCTAATAAAAAAAAAAAGTACAATAATTAAAAGTAATAAAAAATGTTAACTTACACAAGACAATAGTTACATTAGATGATACTGCTGCAGACCGCGCAAATAAAACACTAACCAACAGAGCACGTTATACATTCAAAGTTTTGAAATACGTTATAAATAATAATAAACTAGATTAAAATTTTTTGGTACACGTTGTAAGCCAATAAAACTGAATATGACATATAGGTATAATAAAAGTTAAAATACGAAATATATGAAAGCTATAAATCCTGTGTAAAGATCGGAAACTTGAAGATCCTGCAGGTTTTTGTTTGTTTTTTTGTGGCTTTTTATGTTTTACATTATCTTCTATTCATTTTATCGTTTTATCTGCGTGCTATAGTTTTTATCATGCTACTGATTATTGTAGGCACAAATGGATACATCATTACATATTTATACGAGAATACGATACAATATCATCGCAACACCTGTTGTCTGCAAAACGGTCGTGGGATAAAATTATATCAAGTATACGATCGATTTAAATAAATATTAAGTTTATTACAGTACATCAAAAAATAATACTAAATACAATTTTGAATATTAAATAGTATAACTAGAATAATCTCAAGGCACTATAGACACAACATATATTATTACATAATATATATATATACTTTAATGGAAATTTACATAATATTATAATATACATGACAATAATATTATATATATAGGTACGTATATTATGATATATTATATTATAAATAGTTGGTTAATACAATGATACATAATATAATAACTCGGTTTAGTTGTATAATATTAATAATAAAAATAGTATAATACATAATACAATATATATATATATATATATATATTATTACAAATAAATTAACAAGATGAGTACACGAGGGTGTTGTTATAGTGTATCGTAATATGGTATATTATAGATTAGAAAATAAGAAAACAAAAAAATTAAAACCAAAAGAAGAAATAAATCGCGGATATACCTACTGATAATAATATATTATAATATACTGCAGTTGCAGTTCACTCTATACATACACATTATACACCTAATATAATATCATATGGAAATGTTGTCTACTGCACTGTGATGATGTCACAGTGACATACTATAATAATATGTTTTTATTCATATAATATATTATGTACTGTAGCTGTGGATGACGAGGACAGAGAATCGTCGTGTCACATCACTGTATATATATATCCGTATATAGATTGGTAGGCGATGGTATTATCGCACGCACGTACCCATAGGTACCAGAGTACAGGCCACAGCCACTCTATTCGTCTTGCTGCAAGTCGAGCTCCACCGGTATGGACGTGGTGAACGTTGGTGTCTCCAGTTCTTCGTGTTTCTTCATTTTGACGTTCTGTAACATGAGATTCTATCAAAAATCGTATAATTTGAACGAGCGGCGGTTATAGTAGGGGCGACCGGTATAAGCGTAGTCCCAGTCCTCTGAGTCGGCATAATAATATCTTATTAATATATTATATTATATTTATACTTAATATATTTTACATTTTTACATATTATTAATTTATCATTGATCGTTATAATTGTATAAAGTCTAAAATATTTATTATTTTGTAGTATATCATACGAGTCAAGTACACATTTGGTTAGCGTCCGATTTCATATTACAGTCGGACTTGGTTAATTCAATGTTGAAGGGACGGGCCAAAAAGTTCGAGTTATCCAAGAATTCTAGTTAAATTAATAGGATCCTTCAAATAGGAAATTCTAGGGACCGTAGAAAAAGTTCGAAAATTCGAGTTAAAACAAGTTCAGCTGTATTATTATTTATAGGCGTACGTGTTTAGTATGGGCACCTACATGGAAATGTCTTTGACAATTAAAAACAAAATATTTTAAAATCGGTATTACGCGAAACAAATTATATCGAACAATGTTTTTAAATTTTATAATCTTGAAAGCTATTTGGTTTGGAGATATAACTTCGAAGTTTGGAAGTTATAACGGATGTATTTCAAAGGGGTTTTTTAGTAGTACTTTTTTGAATCGAATATTTTGTAATTGTTATGTTGATAGAAACTAAAAAGTGCCCCACGGGCTACGATACCAAAATATAATATTAAGTTATTATTATATTTTTATGATATTATATAGATATACCTAAGATGCAATGGACTGTAAACAAAAAGTATAATGTATGTTATAAGTTTATAATTAATGTAAATGTAGGTTTATGGCCAAGTTGTTGAAGCCTTTATTTTTAACAAAAAAAAAAAAAAAAAAAAAATAATGTGTCGGGGGACTAGGACGTCAGCCTGCAGGTCGCACGTTATTACAGACCTGCTGTTGTTTGTAATGGTTGACGATGTCTTGGTCGGCTGGACAACTTTGAGTGAACGCGTCTAGCTGGTACATGTGCAACATATAACGCCACAAGTACCTCAGGTCGGTTGGCATTTGGAAGTCCATAAAGTATTTACCTGTGCAAGAGAAGGACAAACGTACGTTATTTCTATTTTAATGCCATTAATTTATTTAATTATTATACATTTGGCAAACGCGATTTATGATATACGTTTGGGCTTAAATAAATTTCGAAAAAATACAAAATTAGGTATTGCATAAAAAATTAGGTGAAATATTAATAAAAAAAAAAAAAAAATAGTTTTCAAAAAAAAAAATTATCAGAAGGCATTTTTTTTTAAATTTAAAATAAAATATATGTTATTAAAAAAATATTTGAACTATTAATTATCATCTCGAAATATGTCGAACAATATTAAACGAAAAGCAAATTGTATTATACCAATAAAAAAACAATAAAAATATAATGTCAAAATATGCAAAAATATTTCGAAATTACTATGAACTACGGTAGGCCACGCGTATATTAGTATGTAGGTATCTACTTATTTAGCATACAATACCATACGGTTAAACAATAACAAAAAAAAAAAAATATGCAAATACATAAAATACAAATCCCAGCCCATGATGTTACTATAACATACCAATATAGGTACACCTATAAACGGAATTATATTTTCATATATTTCACTCAGTATCATATAATAAGTGAATTACTTTATCCAATATTATGTTTATTCGCTGATAGACTATTGTATTATAGTAAAAAATAAATATATTAAAACAATAATAGGAACAGATTGTCAACTTTTAAATGCGCAATGGCACTACACAATATTGTACAGTCACGGCGATAGTATAACTACTTACCAGCTACTCTGATGTGTTGTAGACGAGGCATCAACTCGCAGTCGAAACAGCACATTGTGTCACCGGTCAAGAACCGCGTGTTTTTCTTCTCTAAATGTAAATTTATCTTACGTAAGTGAGATAACAGACTATTTATGCTTACGTCGTCTTTTTTTAATAACATCAGCTTTAGCTTCTGTAAATTGTAAATATCATTAATAAATAATAATAATCATATTAAATAACAATATTGTAATATGCATCTATAGATAATGGCAAAGGAAAAAAAAATGAAGTGCACTAATTATATATGGTCAACATCTCCATATAGGAAAAAAAGAGGGCCATGAAAAATATTGTGAGATTTTTGTTTTATTTTTATTGTAGAATATAAATTTTATTTATTTTTTACTCTGGCAAATATTTTAAGTCATATTTGGACTTCAATCACTAAAAACATTTAACAATCCTTAGTGTATTAAATTGAAAACCTACATAAGAATTAAATTTTAAATATTAAAATGTTATTTTTATTTATAAAAGTTGTTTCATGTTATATACAAACATTATACCACCGGGACCGGTCACCAATACAAATTATAATGTGTATTATACTATTATGTACCTTCTTTTTTTTAATCGGATTTCATATTTAGTTATTTAGTTCACAGTTATGAACTCAAGTACTATTTGATTATTAAATTAAATACTTATAAAGATATAAATTAAACACGCTTAACGAGAACATTTTTGGTATGCTCACATAGAATAGACCTGCATTGATACAGCATAATTGTTACTAATTAGAACAAAAAAAAATATCTATTCAATTAATTGACGTATAGGCCCATATATATAAACATAAAAAATTATCGAGTTTCTATTCAACATAGATTCGTTTATAATAACGCAATAACAATTATAAAATATATACTATTAATAATAATTAATATTATAATATATTTATTATAAACGAATCTGTGTACAATAGAAACTCGATAATTTTTTAAACCTACCTACACATTTTTTACAGTGATTTCTTGCGTAAATCGACATTATTTATATTATTTGTTTAACTGTTAATATTTAGTAACCATCAAATTTAAATTTTTAGTTATGCACTTATGCAATTATTCTATAGTATGCAAAATTAGGAAACGCGATATAGCTGTTGACTATTATATTTCCTATACATTATGACAAATATGTCCATCATATTGTTATTAATATAATAATTTAAATACTCAGAAAAACACTATGTCAGTTTTTTGTGAAAAAAATGACTTAGCTAGTTTTATTTTTTATTCGTATTACTATCCACTATCAAAAAAATTACAGGATTAGTGGACATATGAATTGTATTAAATTGTAATTATAATATACAATGCAGCTTTTAATACGCTAATTAAAAAAATTATTCTATCTCGACAAACAAGTGCATAATAGTATGATACATTGAACTTTACGTCTAATAATTTATCTGAATTACGCGAATCGTGGCATATGTTGAACAAAAAAAAAAAAATCATTCCAATAAAATTGAGAATTGAGTTTAGTGTTTAAAATGTAATTGTATAACTGAGGCCCATAAAGGGGAGAAGTATTTGAACAAGTTGAAATAACAAAGATATTTACTATTTAGGTCGAACGTCATTTTTAAACATCATAGCTCTCTCTCACACTATATATGCGTATGCGTATACACAGTACGTAGGTTCGTGTGTCGGAATGAACGAATGCATAATCTAAAATGAATGTCGTTTCGAAACAAATCGAGGGCTGTAGTTTAACGAAGTTATACAGGCATTCTAGATAATTGACGCATTGTTCAAACAGCGTTAAACAATCTTCACAACAGGTTGTGGGGAAATAGTATTTCTATAGCCATAATCCAATGATAGACGCAGAGCGAGTGAGTGAGAGAGAGGTGATAAGAACTTTATTGACAGTAAAATTCATTGAGTAACATATATATGTACACACGTCGACTATTTTCCGTATAAGGAACACTTGCACATGACACGCACGTTAGAAAAATGGCAGAGTGTATTTTCCTTGCAAAGTACCTATTCAAACTAAAAGGCTATTCCCGTTACAACCTTCGCATATCCACATAAAAAATTAACACAATGTTGTTTGTAATAGAAATTTATTCAATAAAGAAGAAATCTTTTTATTATTTTATTAAAAATCCAACAGATACGGTGCATATATACATTAGTGATTCATCTAAGTGTCTACAATCTTTACTTTGAAAAGTTGAAACTTTTTTTAATTTCATATCCAAAGCAGAATATTATTTGAAGTATCTATTTCTATTTAAAAAAAAATCAAATTTCTGACAAGTGATTCATTAGTTAAAAGTATTTTAAGTTTAAATTAGCGGATTAGTGGACAACATTTTGCGGGGTACTCCTGTGCCACTTCGCTTATCTAAACTTTAAATGTTTATAAGTTATAACTAATGAACTACTTGTCCAACATTTAATCTTTATAAATTGAAACACTATGAATAATATTCTGCTTAGGAATATGTAGTTAAAAATGTATAGTATCATTAAAAAAGTTAAACAATTACAACAATAAAAAATTGTAAAAAATATAATTTTTTCAGAAATGTTATTTTTTGAAATTACATAAACTATGTAAAAAAATATTTTCAAAAAGTGGAAACTTTTTGTAATAATGAGTATAGACACTTGAGTGAATCACTCTATATAGACGGTATCAATAAAAAAAGTTTAAATTGTTGGTTTTCTTTTACCTTGCATATATAATATATGCGCCGTATAGTGTATATAGTATTATTAATACTATATTAAAAACAAATTAGATACAGATAAAAGTGCAACAGTTTTTATTAGAATTTATTGTTGTTTGTCTCCTCAGCTGAACAATTTTTTGTATGACATTTATTATTCTAACAATGTAGATGCTCATTATCATGTCAAATATAAAGTAATAAAGTATATAGATCAAAACCAAAATCTATTAACTCAAATATCAATCAAAAATATAAAATAATCTGCAACATCTTTATTTAAGACTGGCCATAACGATTTTTTCACTTTATACATATTATTGTGATCTTATATTAAAAAATATAAAAATGTGTACTTACGTTTTTTTTTTACAATGTAAATATTGTAAATATTTATAAATATGTATGAATATATTTCAATATATTTCAACTTTTATGAAACATAAATATACAATATAAAACTACATTATTTTATCACAGTAATTAAACATAATATACATTATATAGAAACAGTATCATCCAAGGATAGGAGGCCCGATGCCTCGATGTATTTATCGTTTTTATAGACTTACAATCCTTATCCTTGTGGAATTGCAATTCAGTGATACACGAAGTACGTAGAGAAGAAACAGAAACCAGATAAACAACTTTTCTATATACCACGAGTCATGTCAAAGCTTTCAGTGAATAATAAATGGACACAAAATGGAAAGTGAATTGATCGATGTTTAGGAACTACACTAAGTATGTTTATGTATCTACAAAACTATTTAATGACTTGTAGGACCATCTATAGTTTAACGTACGCTGTACAAGTTTTCAATCAGCGTGGCCACTTCTTTATCCTGCACAAATAGATTGTATCCGCCAGGCACGTTCTTCATGATATGTCTTTCGATTTTTTCATTTTCCAAGACAGCCATTCCATTGTCTATTAAAATCGGCGGAGGATTTGCATCAAAGTTACTCCTATCAAATAACAAAATATCATATTATAAATAAAAACCAATAAAACAGATGATCAAACAGTTCCTGCAGTATTTTTGTATACTTTTATATAGCAACAACTGGAACCTATTAGCAATTATGAAACTATAGGTAAGGAGGGCGTTTAATTTTAGTCAAACTTACTAAAATACTTTAAATGATAATTTAATTAAATCAGCAGTTCTTAACCTTTATTTGTTGGCAACCCAAGATATTGAATCTAGGAAAAAAAAGCCCCCAAACAAAAATACGATAAAAAAAGCCTCGTAAAAAATATTAATTTTAATTAGGTAAAATAGTTAAATTTGTAATAGAAGCTTTAAGTACACAATATTATAAACCATATAAATGTGATTTTTATTATAGTAATTGGTAAGACAATTCTAATTGAATGGATTAAGTTTTAATTTATTTCAAAACCCTTAAGTTAAAAAAAAAATAATTATAGAACGTTTAAAATGCTGATTGAAATTTGCAGCTATATTTGTATATTATATAATAAGCTAGTTAAAGAATGCTATTGAATTATTTTTAGTTTATATTAATTTATTAATTTAGTGTGACTTTATATAGAATATTTTGTTTTATGATTTGTAATTATCAATTATCTGTAGTATAACTAGTTATTTTTAATGTCATATACTAGATGTAATTTTTTCTTTATAATTAATTAATAAAATGTCAAAATATTGTAAGTAGTATAGTAAATTAGGTGCAATTTAGTAAAGTCTATTTAGTTATACAATTTTTAACTGAGATATCTACTATATTTTTAATATACTTTTGTCTATTTATTTCATTTTTTTATTTCAAATATATATGATTATTTTAAGAATATATTATGCTAAAAAGTGTAATACATAATTACTAATTAATAAATGATATAAATAATTCTAATAATTCATAGAACAGTTAAAAATTTAGAATATTTAAAGCATCATTATTGAATGTTTAGTATTTGTTGATAAGGGGTTTTTTTCCCGAATACCAAGATATTTACCCAATTTTGCATGTAAACTTATTGAAAATAATGTTTGAGAAGCGACCTACCCTTTCTTAACCCCTTATTTTTTTCAATTATCATACTTAACTTAAAGAAACTATATTACTTTTCATTTATTTATTTATTTTTATACATATTAATAAGTCAAAATGCCTATTAATTACATTTTATTATTTTATTATATATCAACATTTTTAACGTTTATTACGTTAAATTTTTGGCGACTCATTCAAAATCATTCATGACCCTATGGTTGAAAAACGCTGGATTGAACAACATATTTGTTTTTTTTTAATCTGATTATTTAAAAAAATATTTTATTAATTACTGCGAGGTTCAGTGAATAGTACCAATAACCCATAGAGTACATATTTTATAATAATAATAATAATAACATATACATTATACAATAATAAATATAATTTACAACATGTAGTAAAAAAAATAATTTTATAAATTTTTATAAAATTATTTAAAAAAAAAATACTAAATAAAGAATAAAATATTTAAAACAAATTATAGGTTTTATTTATTATTTTATAATTCTTATAATATTATTAATTAAATGAACGGGAAACTTGGCTTGCCGTTAATTTAATTTTTCCCAATAATATTCCACATTACATAATTTAAAAAAATTGCTTCTAAGTGTTTTTGATTTTTTAAATTACTGTAAGACAAACTAATGAGGAATTATTTAATTTTCTAGTTATTTGACCGATAAACAACTATTTTAGCAATATAATTGGAAAAAAAATTAAGTGGACAATTACATACATTTATAAAGTATAAATAGTTCAAAATGAGTCAAATAATTTTTTTAATTATACCATGTCTATAAAATTATTAATTAGTAATTAATAATTACTTAGAAAATCTAGAACTGGGAGTTCCTATTTTTGATCCCATTAAGTACCAACTTGATCAAATTTTTTACTAGAATGTAGTTCAATGATCGGAGATTAAAGCAAATTATCTGCTCCTAAACGTAATGACAGATATAATAAAAAAACATAAATTATTGTAAAATTACGAATTAAATTTGTAAATAAAATTTACATACACAAAAAACAATCTAAATAGTCTATAAATAATGTAATTTTAGATTCTGAGTGGAGCGATGAAAGTCATAATTTTACAATTGTGTGTTATTATTTTTTTTTTTTGTGTGTCTCTATATATCTGATAAATTGTTAAAATAATGTTTTAGTTTTTAACTTCAACTTTTTTTTGGTAGAAAAGTGAATCTAGTTGATACTTTTTAAAAATATGAAATTCCCAATAGATTTCAAAAAGTTGGGAAACCAAAAAAAAATTATGGAAAAATGGGAATTTTTACGCAAAACCAGTTTTTGACATAATCGGTTTTGTTTTTTTTGTCCTAACTCTTCAACAAATAATTGTAGATATTTAAAATTTTCAAAATATTTTGATTTTTTTTTTCTATAAATATTGATAAAAACAATTTTGTATTGAGTCAAATAGCTTAAAATTTTAATACAAAGTTTCTTACAAGTTGTTTTTTTTTATTTATAAAAATATTAACAATCTATTAACTAAAACAATAAGTCAATTTGATATAATGTAGAATAAATTTATACGAATGATTTGTTGAAGAAGCTGTTCACTAACTATAAATCAGAAAGTTATTATAATAGCAGTTTAAAAATATTCAAAATACATGGGCACAATTTTTTTTAAGCATTTAAAGTTTAAATTTTGACAAAATTCATTAAAATCTTGACAATTTGCAATTTTTTGTAGTTAAAAATTAATAAAACGTTTAATTTTTATAGTTATAAGAATTGAAAATGTAAAACAAGGTTTCTCATTAGTAGTTCATACTGTAACCAAAAAATTTACAAAATCTATAAACACAGTTTTTTTTTATAGATATTTTAAGTTATTTTGATATAATTTAAAAATATTATTCGTAAGTACTTAAAACTTATAAAGAATATTATTATATTTTATCACACGTCACAATAACATTTTCAAATGTAATTTTCGCCAAAAATTAATTCAACTTACTGTATTATTAATAGTAAAATAAATCACTCATACATCACAGTGACCCACACGTGACACCTAATGTACCTGCTTTCCCACATTTTTTTACTTTACATTTATAAGTTGTACAAAATATGAATTTAATGTTATTGGTCAATATTGACATTTGTCTATTCCGTTTCAAAAATGTAAAGAGCACAATTTTACGAATTGCGATATGTAAATACATTTAATCACGCCACAGTACAATTGTATAAACTTTAGTCTTCATAGTAAGAGAAATAATTATAATTCATAAATGAAAACTAATTACACAAAAGCTTTTTATGTTCACAATAAATACAATTACCTGAAATCGGGAGGTGGTTTTTGCATATCTACTGTAGTGACTTTAAGACTGATGGTTTTTAACTCTGCAAGTAGATATAGATCCATGAAATATTCTTGGCAAAATAGACATGCTCCTTTTCGTCGACCGTCAATTGTTGAAGCCTAAATTAAATTGTTAATTATACTTTCAATTTATAAATAAAGTTTTATAAGTGTTTTTTTTTTATTATGACTAACTTAACCTAGAACCTAATGTTTATAGAATACAGATATAGGGATAATACATTTTACATAATCATTCATTTTAAACTAGGTGCATACTTCATTTAGGTCATATTAATTATTAAGTAATATTAACAAAAATAAATAATGTATAGTTAAATACATAACTAAAAACTATTAATATTGTGGTTTTAGGGAAGTAATGAGTAGTATTAAAACACAATAATTCAATTTACTATATATTATGTACTATAATGTAATCGAATAGACTTAAGCAAACAAATACATATGACTCAAGTTAACTATTACACATTATAGAATTCATATTCTTAACATATTAGTCATAACTCATAACTTACAATAACCCAACCTTATTGCTAGCAGACAAGATATTTTATTAATATAATTAAAAAGGTCAAGAAACTTAATATTATAATATAGTATTATAGTCAATATAGCCATTATAAGAGAGTACACAATTTACTTGGCTACATCTTAATCAAGTAAAATATTTGTATGACAAAACATTTTACCTAATAAATTTAAATGTTCAAAAGATCAAATAAACAAAAACATATGAAATTATAGCCATATGACTTCATGTTTTTTATAATTTGTAAGGATGATAATGTTGAAATACAATTAGTATTTCATACATACATTGATCACTTATCAATTACGATAATGACTATAGGCGTATTAGGTGTTAAATTAGGAAGTGTTATAATAATTTGTTTCAAAACTAAGTAGTGATCCCACTAGTACTGATTAGGGTATCGCCTACATACAACATAATATGTTCTTTTTTTTAATAAGTTTTGTGGAATAATTTAAACAGATGGTTAATATTATATTAAATGAATAATAAAAAAAAAAATTATAAAAATAATTTTTTCAATTTTATAACAGACATTAAATTTGTTGTATAAATATTATTTTTCAAAACGATTTAAAATAAAAAAAAATTCAAAATTTAAACCATAATGTTTATAAGTGAAATTTGAAACCTGGGAATGCTTATGATAATGATTAAGCAAAATGTATGATTTTTAAATGTAATTTTATGTATTATATTATAATGATGAACTATAAGTACTAACAAATCTAATGCAACAAGAATCTAATATTATGTGTATTGTATATATAATACAACACAGACAATTCGAATATTCTATCGACTATCTATTATCATACTTCAGAAAACCGCATAACATAACATCTTTAACAACATTATATCACTTGATAGTTGGAATAAACATTGAACCGTTCAACTCACGTATATAAATAGAATATAGTTTTAATGGTTCTAATAGGATATTTTTATGTTGTGTTATCCAAATAAAATCTAACATAGAAAACTAGCTACTATGGTAAACAGTTAAAACACATTTTATCAATTCCTTTCCCTTTTTATATTACATACAGACCAATAATAAAAGAAATAAATTGTTTGCTACTATTAAAAATAAATTTCCGCAGTAGGAATCAATTGTCGTTTTCTAGAGATACTTTTTTAGTATCGTACTGAGCATAGTTAAAAATAATTATTATCGTTTATAAGTTATAACAATAACAATAAAATGTTTAATCTTAATGTTGCAGAGTAACAGCACATTATTTTTGAGTTTTTAGTTTAAACTTAATGCATAGTTTGTAAAATAGAGGCGGGCTAAACACAGTAGTAAGTCACCAATGAACGTGCATATATTTATAAACGAAATATTTTTGACTACCTACATGTTTAGTTAAACCCCTCCCTGGTGTGCAGCACAGGGTCATGACCCACGGGTAGAAGATATCATTAAATACATTCGAATGAAAGCGACAGTTTTAAAAACATAAAATAAGATCGTAAAATTTGTAGTAAAGGCGACAAACTACTTTCACAATTTCCTTACACGTTCAGAACGGGTTTTTATTTTAAAACTAGTTATGAGCCTATATTATTTCACATGTATATAATATAATATAATATAGGTATATATAAGATACGTTTCCGTAGGGATATTATATATTAAAGCATAGTGTTGCTAGTGTTGGGCAATATTCTGTGTGTCATGAGACCCGCGGGGCTATATAATATATAATAATAAAAATTCAATAGCAGTTCACGGAAATATTTTGAAGCGGGTTTTAGATACCCATACACTATACGTATATGACCTATGTCAATCTAACATTTCAAATATATTATATATTATCTACGATTTAGTTGCATGCATAAATTACATTCTTAAACAAAATTACGTAATATAATATTCTGCATAAAAACTAAATCATTGAAAATGGGTCAATCACTGGCATAAAAGTATAATATAATTAATATTATTTTGACATAAAAAACTATAAAAATTACAATATTTAATTATAACCTTTTGCAAGATAGATGACTCAATTAAATTAGTCTTATTCATTCAAATTATCAAAAGTTGTAATTTAAAAACGAACAGTGGATATTTAACATTTTTATCAAATATTTATAAATATTAGTACTTCTTAGACACGGTATAATTTTCAAAATATTTTGGCTTTTTTTTTAAACTATTTAAAATTTAAATACGTTTTAATTTTTCTTATTTTTTCTATAAATGTTGATAACATTTATAATGTTTAATACAAAGTTTCATGTCATAAGTTTTTTTTACTGGAATTAAAATAAAAAAGTTGATCCATATTAAATTTTAATAAGCATTTAAAGTCAGGATTTAAATGAGTCGTAAAAATCGAGAAAATGTTGAAACTTAAAACTTGAAAATGTAATTTAAGATTCCTTATTAGTTGTCTTTATTGGAATTGAAAAAAGTTAAGCGTAAAGTAATATCAATTTTTTATGAATGTTTGAAATTCAAATATTGACGAAATTGAATATTCAAATGAATAATATAATTTATTCTCAAATTATTTTGTTATTTTCTTATTATTCAAAAAACTTGAAACATTCACTAGGTATTATATTTAGACTAATAAATTTCAAGTTATATTTATGGGCATTATTTTTTCGATTTTTTCTTTTTATAATTATTGACATTTTATCTTTCGTAAAAACGCTTGAGAATGTAATATAAGGTTTCTCATAAGTAATGTTTAGAACATTTTAAAAATATCAACAACTCATAATCCAATTTTTTTAATTAGCAATTAAACTTCTAATTTTGACAAAATTCGTTAAAACCACAACAATATGCAAATTATTTTATAGTTCAATAACTATGACTTTAAAATTTAATACAAAGTTTCTTATAAGTTGTTCTTACAGCAACCTAAAAATATCAAAAATACAAATGTAGGTACCTATATATACCATTTCAAATTTTGTTTTTGGAAAAAAATAGTTCAACCTACTAATAGAAAAATAATTATAAAAATATAAAATTAAATATCCTTAGAAATATAAGAAATATAAAATGATAGACTGCCCCCACTTAGAATAATTTTTCGTATCCTATAGGATTTATTATTGAATTCATATTTAACACATACATTACAGTGACCTTACTCAATGACGATGGACACTAGGCACATATTAATTACTATAATTACTACAGATTCAGTTAATAATACACACTGCAGAGCGACTTCCCATTTTTTTTTTTTACCTATATTGGTTACTATATCAATCTAACACATTTTAAGTCAAAATTGTATAAAGTTCAAGATTTTAAAATAAAATACTAATAAATATTATTATTTTTGTTTATATTAATTAAATTTTTTTTATAAAAAAAAATATTAATTAATAATGTAGATTACAATTTTTAACATTTAAGACGGAACATTTTTAAATTAAAATAATAGGTTATCCTATCTGTAAAATCTAAATATGAATTGTGTATATCTTTATATTATATTGTATGTTATGGTCTTATGGTCTTAATTAAATTAATTATTTTTAAATTTAAAAATTAATTGTATTTATTAAATATTATAATTTGAAACATTAATACAATACTTAATTACACATAAACATTTTACACCTCAACGAAGAATATGAAATGTTGAAAAGCAATCTTTAAAGTTAACAACAATGTTAAAATAATAACTAAGAAACAATTTAACATTCAGTTTTTTTAATATACAGAAATTAATTTTATTGTTGTTTAATAAGATACATTTTTGTATATGATGTATAAAATGAGTTATCATTAATAATGTAGAGAACAAGTTTATTAATATTTAGAATTGAGTTTGGACATTGAAAAATTTTACTTATTATTAAAAAAGAAAATATATATTAATTTTTGTTTGTTATTTTCAAAACTATTGATTTAGACACTCATACAATTAATAAGTAATAATAGTGAAGTTTGGAATTTAGTTAGAAAATAATTGTAAATAGTTATTTGTTTAAAATTAAGATATAGGTTTTTACTGCGTATTCATATAATAAATGGTGTAATAAACAGGGATAAATCAATATTAAATCGATGCTGACCATATGTTAGATTAAGAACTGATTTCTTGTCCACAAGCAGAAAACAAATGAACCATGACAACACTTACATATACCGTAAATGTATCCATTCATGACCACAGGTCATATAAATACTCATATGTGAGAGAAAGCAAAACATTGAACAGTATTGTATGACAAGGAGAAAGCAAAATGGGTGCCACGACCCGAACCTAGAACAATATAGGGCTCAACTGATGATGTATACGAATACTAAAATATGTTTGCTAGAGGAAAAGTTAAACTCTGCCAGTTGAGGTAATTAATAAACATAACGTATGTCAACTAAGAAACATTTTTTTAAGTAGAGCTGAAAGTAGAGAAATTAACTGTGATGAGACAATATAACGTCAAAATTATTTATACCATTAGTCACAAAAAAAACCCCAATATAGGATAATATAGGACTTGGTTTACACTCACAATTCACAAGGTAAACCATAAACTACTACAATAATATACCTAAACATGTCATGAATAGTGAAATTAAAGTAAGACAAAATACGATTTTTAATCCAATTATAGACTAATATATTTTTATATTTTTGTTTGACCTTTTAAAATGTTCTATAATTATTGTGGTTTTGACATTAAAGATAGGTACCTAAAACCAACTAAGTTTTTAAAATATAAATTGGTATTTTTACATAATTAAATAACAATATTCAAGAATAAAAACCTAGGAATTCACTCTGCTGTTTAGTAGTAGTCGGATATATCTTGTCATTGGTTGTGTTCAGCCTATATTTCTAATGATATTTTTAATTTATTTATATTTCAATTTGTAATTTATTTAAGTAAACATCGTAATTGTTTGTTTAAATAGGTATCAATTTTGTATACATTTCGTAAGAATTTAAACTTGAAATACTTAAAAAAAATTGTGCATAACCATTTTAAAATTTTTAGGTGGCTGTAAGAAAAAAATATAAGAAACCGTATATCTATTAAATTTTCAAGCCTAAGCCTTCATTCAAAAATTTCAAAATGATCGTAATTATACGACGATTTTTATCAAAATTTGAACTTAAAACATGTTTATAAAAAAAAGCCTATGTATTTTCTATATTTTTAAATTTTTATATGAACAAATAACTTTGTCGGATCTTTGATATCACGATTATATTATAATATACCATTTATATTGTTACTATCAGACGCGGATATAGAAATGAAAAAAAAGGGGTGTGGGGCTAGACGATTTACTTCACATATATAAAAGCATAGGAATCAAGTCAAAGTTTTTATAGTGAATAAAAATTCATCATGCACGCATATTATAAAATAACAATAATGACAAAATAATTTTTTATTGCATATAGTATTATATAATTACTAGGACTAGAATTTCAATACATTTGCATCTTGTTTTTGGAATGTCTTACACGATACTTTTCAAGCTACAAATGTGTGTCAATACTCCATATTTTAACTTCAACGTATTTTTGGGACATTTTTGACGTTTTTATGCATTTTTTATTTTTTTAAAAGATTTTTGACCTATTTTTCGTATTTAAAAAAGTTGACTTCATTGAAATATAAATATAGTACTACGTAATACAAATCATTTTTCATTTTGAACTCTATATCAGGCAATTTGATTTAAAATTAGACAAAGCTGAAATTGATCTTTATGTCACACCAATTTATTAGGTAGATGATTTAATTTCATACAATTTTTATCGGATGTTTTGAGTCGTGTTAAATATTTTTGTTTTTTGAAAAATTAATTTTTTTCAGCATTTTTAGAATTTTTAGGTCATATAAATGCATTTTTTTTAAAGGTTATTTTTAAAATATTTTTAGGAAATTTAAATCTAAGCCCTGATAATTACGTATGAAAGAGTGTAAAATATTTAAATAATTGAAAAAATGTACACAGTTTAATAGCAACATAACAAAATCTCAACCGTCGACTTCTAACAAGTTGCCTCCATTTATACGTCGACACGTCGCGATCTTTTTAGTTCAAATCAATTGTTACGATTGAGAACTTATATAAATAATCACTATTATCAATCACTCCTAAATGTCAATAAGCAATATAAAATAATATGTTATATGTACTTATAGGCTACATGCTCCTCTTGACTTTAATTAATAAACTGAAAATTAATGTATCTTAGAAATATTTTAAGTTCTAAAGGCTTCAGGCCCCATAGCCTCCCTTTGTATCCATACCATATTACTATGTTAGTTGATGCTTAAATATATTTTGGTAAAAATTTTAAGTATCTAATTATTATTTGTTTTTGAATTATAATAAAATTAAAATTTTGATAAAAACTGATTTTGTAGAAAATTTTTTAATTTTTCTCTTAGTCTTTTTTTTTGTTTTTCCCAATTATTAAGAAAATTCCTGGAATTTTTATTTTTTTAGCCATCTAAAGTGCTTATTACCAGAAAAAGATATTGAATCATTTTTATTACTCCAAAAGGTGAGGTAAATAACACACTGTACATTTAATTCGTTGTATTATGAATTATGATATATTATATTTATTATTTAGGCATAGGTATAGCGTATTTGACTTTAAAGAAGATAAAATATGTAAATTAATAAAAACATTATAACACTATTTACAATATTAAAAAAATCGAACAACTATTATAGATATTTGCACTCACTTTGATCACCTCTATTAGATTTTCTATTATAATTGCGTACAAATAATTTTTTTTTATTAAAAGAAACTTTGTAAACAATTAGCTTCGACAATTATGGTTACAACAATATTACATAAGAAAGCAAGATTAACAACAAAAATAATATTACAGATAAATTAAATTTTTAGACCAGTCTGGTTGATGAAGGATATAAGTGAGGTAGTAATTGGTACATTTGGTGAAGAGAGAATGGATTGAGTGTCGAGTTTGACATTAAAGGAGTGGATTAGGGTGAAGAGGGTATTGCGTTGGGGAACCAGAGAGGGACAGTGAGAGAGTATATGTGAGATATCGCAAATCATGGGATCGTGGGTGTGGAATATACATAAAGGAGAATCATTGAGGGAAAGTTTATAAGAGTGTGAAGGTAGTAGGGTGTGTCCAAGCGTACAAATAATAATTTGTGACTTAGCACGGCGTGTTGGCTGCTACCCAGTCACGTTCTGCGACTGAGAATAAGCAACGCCCGCTACTACTAGTTCCCGGATGGGTGACCATCTGGGTTTTGTAGTAGTAAAAACCTTGCCACACATACACATACGTGTTAAAAACCCTACAGTACCCTCCCCTACAATTCCACAGGCTAATGACCTTAGTTGTCAAAACCCTAACTCCCCCCTCCAAAAAAAAAAAACAATAATAATAATTTTCTTAAACAAATTTAAATAAACATAGTTTTTTTAATATGAATTACAATGAACCACATTATTGTGGTATATTTATATAATAACCCACAAGTATGTCGATGTTTTAATAGATTATTATATTTTCGTTATAGTATATAAATACTTTATTTTCTTTGCTTTTAATAAAATATATTTAATGTTATATAGTTTAGGTACCTAATACATATGTTAACTATATCCTACAGAAGTACTATTATTGATATTTAATATAATTTAAGTTTGTATATAACAAGATTTACATAATACAAAATTCACGTATACAAATGTACAATGCATAATAAGTATTTACTATATTATATATTAGTGTTGTACTTATAAGATATATTGACCAAATTATTATTTTATTCAACTAGGATATGGTTGATGGTTTCTAACACAGATTCAACTTAATTTAAATCAGTCCTCTAAATTGAAGATATGAGTGTTAACATTTTAGAAAAAATATAATTTATAACATCAGTTCACATACAATTCACAAGATATATTACAGACACGAATGGTCCACAGTCAGTCGTTATTAATAAAATATCCCCTTCTGTAGACCGTAGTCTGCATTCTATAGACAACGCATGCTCGTAAATCTTTAAATGAAACACACATAGTAGATATAACTACATAAGTTTATGTTGAGTTCACTATAAATGGAGATAAATATTCTTATAAAAAAATTAATGGTAACCTATGAATAATATTTTAATCATAAAACCATTGAGTTGAGACTTGAGTGTAGACCGTACATTTAATATAGGTACCTACTCATATTTATAACATATAAATATGTTAATATGTTATAGCTTATAACTATAGTTTATTTATATTTTATTAATAAGATACAGAGTCATGCGTCCAATAGTTAAATAATGTACAGTACTTGAAAAGTAAATTATAATACAATTACTCTGGAGCGGATTCCGGGGGAGCGGGGATAGAGCTCCCTTCCACCGTTGACCGTATCAAAGTGTATTAATTTAATTTGTTGTATAAGTCACAAATTTTCGTATTTATACTTGTTTCTAATCCACCCCTCCTGTTAATGTAGTTCGGATCCGCGCATGAAATTACTTTAGTTATAGGATGTGACCCTAAGAAACGATGATTTAGAGTTTTAAATCCCATGTAAGTTTCTCAGCAACTGCATAGGGGATATCAGTGTGTCTCGTCATTAAATAAGTTACGAATAGATGTGTTAAATTTGAATTAAATGATAAATCATAACATACAAAAACAATTCTGAACGTAAACGGTCACTCAGTCTGACGAGTTTTGTCAAATTTTGAACATCAGACGCTTATAAAAAAAAATCTTGTCAATGTATTTTTAAATTTCTTTAAGAAACACTTACGTAGAATATTGTATTATATTTTCAAGGTTTTTAAACAAACCTAAATTTTTTTTATCAACCCTTAAAAAGTTAAAGAAAAAATACAAAATATTTAAATGCTTACATAAAAAGCATAGAATTAGTATAAATATTTATGCAATATCCATACATAGTATCAAAAAATGGTAATATATGACTAAAAAACAAAAATTATAGTTTATTATATAAACAAGTTAGGAAAGCCCACCCTGCGAGCGTTCAAAATTTCCGGTTTCTAAACATATTATGTAGGTATTTAATAAAACCATCATATAGACCATATAAGTATGTACAATTTATAAATAATTTAGTACCTTAATATCAGGGCTTAAAACCGCTTCCCATAAATTTGGTAATTGGCTCCGGAAGGAGCCAAAAACTTTTTAAAAACGGTAACCGGTTATCGTTTAATTTTGATATTATGGTAATCGGTAACTGTTTCTTTAAAGATATCTTAAACATTATGATAACCGTTAATCATTTAAAAACCGTTGATAAGGTTTTATAGTAATCAGTTACTGGTTAAAACAGATTTTAGAAAATCTTAATCATATTTAACTTTTATATATAAATATATACAAACAGAAGTAAAACACATTTGAAAATCTAAAAAATAATTGCATAAAATTAATCTTTGAAGTGCCCCTATATAATTAACGCACACCGAACCTATAATTGGGCACTGTATATATGTGTGTATATGACTAAGAAACAAAGATCAATAAAAAAAAATCAATTCTTGATTAAAATATCGTAAATAGACTATTACTATTTCATAATGGTAACCAGCGTCGTAAACGACGTTAATGGCGGTAAATATACATAGATATACCTATGATATTCATAACAAATGAGTGATACTCGACGGAAATTAATTAGAGAAAATAATTTAAAAATTACTAGAAAATTAAAGCCAACTATACAAAAAGATAAAACATAAATATATATAATTTAAATAATAATATTTAATACACATGTAAAAACCGTTAAGTTATTTTGGTTATAAAATCGGGTTTGAAAATTAAAGGTAACCGCTTTGATGTTAATTTTTAGATAATAATCTTGATTACAGGCAACCATCAAGCGCTTCCAGCATTACAAAAAACTAAAAGCAGTTTTCGGTTCTCAAACTATCGGTTTTTTACCGGTTTTTATTATAAATCAGTCATCGGTATTAAGCCCTGTTTAAAATATACATATGCTTATGTATAGAAACTTAAATAAGTTAAATATCTTAATATTTAACCAAGCTAGTAAGAATCCATATATAAGTTATAATTTTTTTTTTTTAATAATAAATAACAATCCGATTAATTTGTTATTTTCATAACCTATCTTAATATCAACAATAAATAGGAACTATGTAGTGGTAACTAACGGACGAACACAACGAGGATATAAGGTGTTCTAAACATACGTTTAGAAACCCAAGAGTAGACAATTTTAAAAATCTATAAATAGCTCAAAAAGAATTAAAACATTTCTGAAAATTAGATCATGTCTTGAAAATACATAGCACATTTAAACATTTGTTAAACATTTCAAATCGCTATGACTATTTGTTTTTAAATTACAATAAATAAACAAAATACATTCTGAGTAAAAAATCTCGTTTTTCCTTATTTTTACGATTTGAGAAGTGCTAGAAATTTTTTTACTTTTGACTCTCAAAGTACAAACTAGATCTAATTTTCTATCATAAACCACTTTCGAAGTTGAAGATCGAAGCTTTTTTCCTACTATAAAACGTATAAACAGAAAAAAAAACACATTTTTGTAAAAACAATACATTTGCTCTATTCAAAAATTAAAATAATTTAATCATTTTGCGAATCACCTACTGACAATGAAGTCGTTTGCTGTGGTAAGCTTGAGTAATATACATTGTACAACATCGTTTGCAAATAATTTAGTATAGCGAAAAAAATATGTAAGTATAATTTAATTCATTAGTATTCAGTAATCAAACATTATTTGTGTTTATATCGAAAAATATTATGATACTATAGATACGACGTAATATGAACTATGATCAATGGATTCATACTATAATCTACGTACATAATTATGATACGTTTCATTTAGGCCACTAAAAAGATATTTATACATAAATTCCAGAAGTCTTCTTTTCGTTCGGATCGGAGTGACTCATTTCATATTGTCGGATATAACATGGCAAGTATCAATTTGTTAGCATAGAATTGAAACGCCAGAAACGGCACGAGGCCTAAATTAAGAAGGGGAAGACATCACGTCAACAGATGATAAACGATCAAACCGTAGCACATTAACAATGGGAAAACAAAACATCGTGTAAAATGACAAACAGTAAAAAGATACTGTTTACCGTGAGAATATACAATAATCAATGCTGTCCTAGAATGACAAAACTATATAATACTTATAGTAAACATGTAATACGACTAAAACTTATAGTTACAGTTGGAATGTGAGATTAAGGAGCCCGGTGCGATTTTCAAAATTTTCTACAAATTTATAAAATTTGAAGATTTTATATAATATTTTAGTTGCCACCTTGATTATGATAATTTTTCACTAATTTTCAGTATGATATATATTTAGAGGGAGAGGGAGGGTACGATTACGGAATATTATATTAACAAAAATTAATTCTCAAGAAAAACTCTTAGGCCTCGTAGAATATTCCTTTCTAAAAATTTAAAAAAAAATAATAATCATATTTAGTCCATTGTTTTGAATTGCAGGACCATTAGTTCTGTAAAGTATATTTTTGAGGACAAATTTACATTAGTACAAGACGTATAAACATATATTATTTAGAACATGTAAGTATTATCATAGTACTATATGATCTAAAGACGTACCTATAGCAATGGCGCATCCGAAACTAAAGCCCCTCTCTCATTTTTTTTAATATACCCCAATATACCTAAGTAAATTATTAATGTTTACTGATTATTGAGTATTTGTGTGTAAAGGAGAGTAGGACAACTTGTATAGATTTAAAATATCGTTGAACATTAAATTTAAATACGTATTTATCCATATAAGTAGTCCCAAAATTAAACATTTATACACTAATCCTTTAATATTTAAATGCTTACATAGTATATATTATATTATAATATAATAATAGGTGCATTCGTAATAATTTAGTATGTCTCGAGTTTAATTTGTTTATTTATTAAAAGTACTATATGTTCGTGAAATAAAATTATTATATTAAAAGCTCTGTTAAAAGTCATTCGAACTTAAATTCTTAAATCTACTCGACAAGTTGTAAACAATGAGCGTGAGCACATCAAATGTAGTTGCATATAGATATGTTAAAACACTATTGTAATGTTAATTCTGTTTAACGTGGAACACTAAATCTCCATAGCCGGATGTATGCCGATACCTATTGTGGCGTGATTAATTGTTGCCTTGACCTAACAAACAAAACTGGCCACCAGGTCTAATTGTTAAGAATATAGCTATAATTTGTACTAATTACTGAGTGACTAAACGAATATGTTTGTATTTTGCAATAAGTTTAGTAAACTATAAAAATATTAAATGAAACTTTTTTTTAAATGTGTTAAATTAAACGATAAGTTTTTCTTTACTTACCTATGGCTATCAATATATATATTTAAAACACCATGTAAATGTAATTCAATACATAAATTACTTAATATTTTAATAAATATTATCATGTTAATATTTATCAAAATAAATTTTAAAAAAAGAGAAAAATATTTTAATACTTAGTTGATAATATATAAGACATAAAAAAGTATATAACAATATAAAAACAAATTAGACACTTATGGAAAATCAACAATATATTTTGTTCATATTTATACACAACATATAAGCTAACCTACATGTTCTTATATTTCATAATTTTAGTTAAAGGTATGAATCGAGGTACGAAGTACGAACAATGGAATAATGGTCATTGTCTATTGAAATTCTATTATAACTACTAACAATCGTTAGCTAGTAAACAATTTTCAAATACAATAAAACATGTATACACATGTATGTACTTATAATTTATAAATATAACAATATAATAGGTAAAATCTAGGATATTTATATTTTTAATTTTAAGTAACTAATTTTTGTAATTTTGTAATACTATTTCAAAAAAAATTAAAATTTTTTTTAATAATAAATGTTTACTTATCACGTCTGTCACCAATACCGCGAAAAACTTATAAGTTTAATTTTAAATACTGTAATAAAGCATTTTTTTTTTAAATATGTGGGTAAATTGGGATACAAAAAATACGTTCAGAATTATGAACACGATTTTCTGAGAGAAAGATTATAATCCTTTTTAAATTTCAAGTGACATCCTTTCTTCTTAAAATGAATATCACATTAGACAAGACGTCTTAATTTTTTGAATTTGATGTGAATTGCATTTACACTTGTACAACATATATATTATGTATGAAGTGTAAATATTTTATACATTTTAATATTAAGGTAAATTAAATTTTTTTTCATGTAAACATATCCTATATGAATACAAAGAATCACACGTTTAACTTAGGTATATATAATACGCAAATACACTCACATGAACACATATAAAAACAATACAAATAACGTATAAATTATAATTTATAGACATATACAGTATACACAATACATATTATTAGTGAAAGTAACCGGTAAAATCTATTGAACTTGATCATTGTAATATTCGGATATCAGTTATTGTTTTTTTTTTTTTTAAATCGTTTCTTCGGAGCTACAATATTATATTGAAAATTTGATGATTAAATAAAATGTTTTAATTAAACCATTGATTATAAATAGTAGTATTCAATTATAAAACATTTTATTACAGAATGCAAATTGGGCAAAACAAATATGGGTATAACATCAACTATCTAGATTCTAGATATACATTATACAAACATATTGTTTTTTTACATATTATACACACGTACTAATATAAAAGAATAGATATAATGAAAATTAAATAGTCACGAAATGCAGATATCATATTTTAATATAACTTTGGTACATTGCACTCGCCATTCAGTGTCAACAAATTTTCAACGAAAAATCGGGGATTAGAATACCGTGAAACTATAATATTAAAATGTACCTATTTCCTACTTTAGATAGTTTATCAAAAATTGACTCACTAAGAATATTTTTAAGACAACAAATGGATATCGCAAGAATGTCATACGTAGACAATATACTAAAGAGGTAACAAACTAGCAAAAAATGCTGCAAATTATCAATTTCAAGCAATGTTATAACTTAAAAGAATATCGACGTACAACAAATTATGCATATGCATATTTAATAAGAAAAACTTAACTCCACAAAATAGATTAAATGATAGTACAAACTTCACTGTAATATGAGATGTACTTAGATGAAATAATAAAACTAATCCATGGTACCTATACTATACCTAGCACAGTAATACCTTAAGATCTTTTATGTATTAAAAATAATATACAAACAATCAGCATTTTAGTTTTCTAATTGCTTGCATAATGGTAATATTTAAATATTAAGAAAAAATTATCGTTAAAATGCTTTAGTTGTTAAATTGTTGGAGTATAGTTGGCAGTTGCGGTATAGTAAACTTGTGTACGGCAGCTGAAAATAAACGACGGCTGCGCACGTGTAGTGGAAACCTTCAGGGGGCCCAGGGGTGGACAGGTCGAAGAGGCATGCGGGGGCGAAACATCTGCAATGAGACCCACCACCATGGCACTATGGGAGTACCACACACACACACACACACACATGCATGCCACCCGCAGCCGGTTCGCATTTCTTTATTACGTAGGTATATGTCCTATATTATGTACTGCAATAACACAATATATACGTCTGAACATCGCACTCAAGTGCTGAACCGTAACGACTACAAAATAATATTATTTGTGTTCTACGACTTTTTATGCAACATATTATTTGTATTTGTCTTATTGCTGTGTAAATAACGTTTCTTTACAATTTAACAAAATATTGTCTGAACAAATAAAATGTCACCAATACCAACCATAAACTTGTTCTTTTTAAAATAATAAATGTTAATAGACATTGAGCGAGTTAATTGAGTAAAACGTATACTGGTATACTGAATCGTATAATATTCATTAACTGTAATTAACATAGACAATAGTCTTGAGTTAAATTTAAATTATCTATCTATTAAAGATAAATATGATGTATAAGAATTAATAATTATTTAAATAGATCGGATGTTTGAGACATAAGTTATTAGTGACTCAGAGAACAGAGTTCGAATTACATCCGTAATTATTGGGATAACTTAAATATTTTATATTCTGATCGGAGTAAACAATTATATGACAACATCTACTTGTATGAGCATATAAACCGTTTCTTTTATTTAATCGGAAAACCCTTTAAACGGTAAAAAGTCTCCAAAAGACTCAAACAAGCTGCTATGGATTCAGAATTCAGATTAGAGAACCATTAGAAGAAGTTCTGTCAACAAAATATGTAGGCACCTATTTAGTACTTATCATAATTTAAAATTATCCTTGTATTGATTTCGAACGATATTAATAATACAGATAAATAATATCATACATAACTATAATATTAAAATCAGTAAAATTAATAATGACCGTTCAGAAGGAAGAAAAAATATCCAACAAAATGAAAACGAATAATTTATATAATTTTTTTGGTACCTACACTAAATGAAACATAATGCATATTATTTAATGATATGTCCGACACATAATTTCAATGGGTAATACACTTGTATATAACTGACAAAACAATTAAATCTATTTAGCATAATAAATATCAATATATATAGTATGATAATTGATAATGGTTACCACTTGCTTGTTAGTAGTTATGTTTAACGTAATATTTTTAATAACTATTACCTGTGAATAACATTTCAAATATATAACACTAGAGTTAAATAAACATGAGTTTATAAAATTGTATTATTATGTATAATATTTGGTTATGTAAAACACATAATAATAAGTAATAACGTTTTTAAATTTCTCCAAAAAATAACAAAAAGTTTATAACAAACGCATATTAGGGAGAAATCTTTTAGAGAAATAATTTAAAAGATTAACAGCCAACAGGTAATAAATAAATATAACTAGTACCTAATTACTAAATATTAAAAACATATTAGTACTAATTATTATATAATATATAGTATATATTATAGTTATTACGTATTACTGTTATATTAGTTATTAGTTTATTACACATTCGAATGCAGATTTGTGTAGACGACGACAGTCGTATTAAATAATTAAGACCGGGGTCTGTGATTGTTGATCAACGGGCGGTCATTCTTATTGTTACAATGTTACCAAATTAATTATTCAATTAATTAATAATTAATAGTTATAATATTCAGTGTTTAAAGACTTTTAAGTATAAGTATGATATTTATTTTTTAGCGTTAAAAATAATGATATTTTCGATATTTACCACAATAATTTTAATTTTTGTCCAAAACGATCTCTGGGTCGTTACTAAATCTCAACCCAATCTATGTAGTATCTATTTTATACACGTTAAATTAGTCATTTAAACCTTATACCTACTTGCTATTGAATATTACCTAATAAATGTTGGTAAATTCAATAAAAAAAAAATAAATATATAAACTATTTTTCTCATTTCAATTATGTTACTGCTAATAACTTATTGGATTTACCTTTTTTTTATCACATACTTTACTTTACCCACCTATATTATCGCAGCCGGTATGTAATGTTACAAAACGGTATGCATTTTTACAACCTATAGTTGAATAAGATTTACGTCATGTACGCGTACATTTACGAGGTCATAGTTTTTATATTTTTTTAACATTTTAGTATTTACATGTTAATATGATTACATGAACGATATGCCTGTAAATATTTTTTTAATAATTAATACTAAAATAAAATTTATCAATTTAAGAAACAGGTAACACAATATTAGACATAAAAAATACGTCATTTTGTAAAATACCAACCTGCTAAATAGATATTGAGCTTTAAATTTATTTAATTTGTTCTTGAATCAAATTAATACATTTATTTTATGCATGATGTTATTATAAGTAAGCATCCAGTGTTGCTTGGAATACACTTGGAAGGGTATAATTGGGGAGATTTGTCGTTATATATATATTCAAAACGTTTAAAATTTACGTTTGGTTTTATTATGGATATTTTACACAATGAAACTTTTCAAATTTTAAATGAAAAGACAAAAACTGACTAACGATATTCGTAAACACTTAATGAAGACTTACCTTAATGATGAGCTCAATCTCCGGCACATGTCCATTTTCTTCGTGCCCGTTGCCATTAGCGTGTGGCGTGTCTTCATCGGCCATAGTGTGTGGATGTATAATATTATTAGATTATAATAAGTATGTCGGACGTCAGATTATTCGTTTACACACTAATACTTTTATAGTTTAACGTATATTTCTATACTCAATAATCTATAATTTATAGGCGAATGAAACTAGTCTTCGACAAAGCTACATACGTGAACGACGGTCGCAAGCGCCGCACACACACTGACGTTTCGTTATATTACTGAGCAGTGACGACTGAGTGAGTGACCGTCGACCGATCGAAAGTTGTTTTTATGATATTAGAATATTATTATTTATATTTTTTTATCAGCAAAGAACTCGAGGCACGATACGACAACGGAGAACCATTCAGCATTCAACCGCATCACTGATTGACGAACCACGAACGACATACGACAACGGCGGCGAAAGCCGAAAGCATTTACCCGAAAAACGACCTTGGCGCCTGGGGCACGTATCGTGGCGGAACAAAAGAGTGACTCTTTATTCCATGACGATAGTGCGCGCTCTTATAACAAATTACTCACGATTTAAAATAGCATACATATCAACATCACACACTAAAATTTAACTTATTCGACATTCGTCCTATTCTGTGCCTATATATCCATATTAATTTACAAAAGAAGATATTTTAAGAAATATTTTTTTTTGCATTTTACATAAATATTTATTTTTTTTGAAAAATCGTCTCAAATAATACATTTTTTTAATGAAACAGTGCTTTCGAAAAGTTCCAATTGAAAATTTGTTTACATTCAGTTTAAATGCTGTAGTAGTGCAAAAAGTAGTGCGCATGCAGTATATAATATATATTTGCGTTGTTCTACTCATATAATCATGTATTATTTATTATTTATATATATTGCATACGCACTCCAATCTACTACCTTCTTACATATATATATATATGTAAGGATTTTATTGTAAGATGAATTTACTCACTTTGATTTGATTGTAGAGTTGTTATGTTCTTATTGGGTAAATGAGGAGGAAAGAAATATATTCAATATTTCTTCCTTTATGTTTTAATACTTAAATAATGAATACAACTGACTGGATTAGAATAATTGAAAGAAATATATTTTTATGTAAAG
>JACXSJ010000019.1:0-53997 GCA_014851325.1 Pentalonia nigronervosa
TGTTTTGTTTTGCGGTACCTACGTTTTACGATACGTACCATTTTTAAAGATGTATTGTCTTCGTTGTCAGTACTCAGTAGTTCATGTATAGTTGCACAGAACAAAATGAATGATACGGAATGAAAATATATTTTATAAGTTATAACGGTAGACATATCAATGCGGGCGATTACGATATGAGACGACGACCGGTGCCCGTTATGTCGTCAGTCGGCGCGATTAGAAATTACCGAATTATAAATAGAACAATTCAACGATCCGCAAAACAATATAGTAATATATTATTATTTAATATTTATGATGAACATAAAAACTAAGAAATAACAGCCTAAACAGTTTTTTTTTTCATAGTCACTATAAAAAATATAGTTTTTAAATATAATGATTTTTTTTTTTCATTTCGTGATATTTGGGGGGGGGGCATTGCTCCCATGGCCCCCCCTTGGATCCGCGCCTGGGCGTCAGCTATAGCAAGTAAAACCATACTGTGCCTTCCTTTATAATTGTAATAATTAGACCCATTTCCATCAGTGGGTACAATGGTAATATGTTTTCCATCCATAGCTCCTAGGCAGTGGGGAAAATTTCATTTTGTGTCAAATTCATTTGAAATACCCTTCCATTCTTGGGCCGTACGAGGAATCTATAATAATATAATAAAAAAAATGTTTAAATATTTCAATACTAATGGTTTTATTTAACATCAATATATTATTGAATAAGTACGATATATAATTTTTTATTTCAGGATAGTGATAATGGAGAACAATGCCTCAGATTCTTGCCATTTCAAGTGTGGTAAGTGAGGAAAATATATTTCATGATGAAACACAAACCAGTGATTCGGAACTAATACTAATAAATATTCGTCGAAAAAAACAAAGAGCTTTAGCAAATGAAGTGTTGCTTACTGTCAAAGATCATTTTAGAAAACCTGTCATTAAAGAAGATAGTTTCGACATGAGTGGTAAAACTGTTGCCATGAAACTACGAGACCTACCAAAAGACCAGATGCTATTTGCTGACAGAATCATAAATGATACTTTATTTCTAGCAGAAATGGGTAGCTTAACATTGAACCACACAGTAGTTAATACTGCAACAGAAATTGCCTACCACTCTCCGATAAGTTCAATAATCACTTCTTTAGGAACTCCCAGTCCAATACTTCAACAATCAACAATAAAAAATCAGGAATATTACAACATTCAACAAAACATACCACAAGAAGTACCTCAACAAAATTCAGTTTCAGATTTATTCAAAAATTTTAATTAGAGTTTGTGATTTCAATAATTATTTTAACACAAATTATAACAAAATATACAAAAATTAATTAATTATTTTTTTTTTTACCTTTAAATAATCCTGATTTAGAACTTGATAGATAGATTACAAGTTTCTGGGATGATGCAACTAAGAGCCTGTGAAGAAATAATTGTCAAAAACTTCAAGTCTGCGTAAGTTCTTCCTGTTGCCAAAAACCTGAGAGTCACCGTGAGCCTTTCATGGGGTGAAATGGCTCGTCTTATTACCGTATCATTTTTTTTGATAAAAGGGGTGACTAATGATAGTAATTTCCAGTATGTGTCCTCGTCCATCCTTAAATAATTTTACCAGTCTTTAGGGCAAATTCTGAGTTTATTTAGCAGGTTGACATGTGAATATTGTGTTCTTTTTGACAACTATTCCTTCACCCATACACTTCTTTCCCGCTTTTTCGCGCGAGTTTTTTTCAAGCAATTGACTGCCACCAAGCAATCAATAGCCGCAATAATATAATCATCCGATTTTTCCATGACGAATAAACGTATACAATTATACGTCACAATAAACGAATAAACGTTTACAATTATAAGTCACAATTTACGAATAAACGTATACAATATACGAATAAATACTAAACTGTTGTAGGGTGAGTAGTAGGTACGATGACTGAAAAATAAAGTCCTCGATTAATTCCCGTGCGTGTGGCGGCGAGGCATTTCCTTGAGGAATGGCCTTGAGGATTTGTACTAGAGGATTTATTCTACGTGTGTACCTTCCTTAAAACTGATTATTAATTAACTCGCTATCACAATTTGTTATCGTAATAGGAGAAAATACGGCCACTAAACCGACGTAAAGGTCACACCCGGTGCCGATACGGACTCATCATCGTCTGACGGGAGCCAATATGGAATCGTGCCTATTATGTCCAATTATAATGATTTCACGTTATCACATCGTGTTTAGTCGTAAAGCGAGATAAAAGCAAATATATCATCAAAATCATTTATAGGTAATTATTTAATTCCCAACGACTGGTTGACCCGTCGTTTCTAAACCCACGGAAAAAAGATTTACTAATCACTTTTTCGATTTAATGCGAGTGAGTTATCTGAAATTAATAGTAGACAGACCAGTGTTTCAAGAAACATGCTTTGGATGGGTGATATCAGATCCGACAGACTTTCCAGAAAAATCGAAATCTGAACACTCATCAAGTGCGATGTGTTTATCAAATGGTGAGGATAATTGCGATATTTTGGTGAATTGAGGAGTATAAAACGAAGAGAGTATACACATTAGAAGAAAAGGCGTGCAAAAGTTATTTTGATGAAAATAAACGTGACAGCACTGTTAAGTTTTTCGTACCTCTGCCGTTCAAAAAAGATAAACTTAAATTAGGAAGTTCTTACGAGATAAAAATGCCAACTGTTATCGTTAGAACAGCGCTTTAAAAAAAATCCGCAATTAAAGATAGAATATTGTAATTTTATGTTCGAATATGAAGACCCTAGGACTATGGAGCGTATAAATGTAGATGAGAAAGAAATTTTCGGGTAGTAATATATACCATACTTCATCCAATTTGTAACGAAAATAGTACTACAACTTAATTACGAGTTGTATTTGACGTGTCGTGTAAAACTGATACAGGTTTTAATCTTAACAAGTTAACTGCTTTTACATTTTTGAGAATACCTCTGTAATAGCTTTGTGAGTTAATTTTAATACTCGACTAAACTGGTCAACCACGCTCTAGTCAAAACAATGAGTTTGGTCATAAATACATTTGGTTTTATTTAAATAAAAATATATTTTAATCTTATCGTATGATGTTTATGATATTCTGAAACGATTTTGCTTAAAATAGATAGGATTTTAGGTGAGAGTTAAATTTGATGCTCATAGCCAATAAGTGTATTTTCACAATATTTTTGTAGTTATCAAAATGTTATAATATACTAAAAGCTAATATTAGCATGATAACTGTTTCAGTTTATGTTTAGGATTCCCAAAATAACAAAAATTTATCGATTATGAAAAATTATATTATTTATAAAACTGATAATTGGGAAAATAAAATATCTCACTAGTTAGTAGTTCGTGGCACGTATTTCACGAGTTTAACATTTTGATATAATATGCTTTTATGTTTCACAAAATTTAATTAAACACGATTTGTTATAATGGATGAATTTTAAATTGAAAATATTTTACAAAATATGTCAGATGATGATGTTTATTCATCAGACGAATTTTCTGACTTTGACGACACAGACGCCGATGAAGATTACTTTTCTGAGGTAATAACCACTTTTTAAATAAATTATTTATTAAATACATATTAATTACAATTACAATTTTGAAGTGTTAAAAATTATTTTATTTTATATATTTTTAATTATAAATAAATTTATTTATACATAAGGAATTGAACCTCTACAAAGTAATAACGAATCAGAAGCAAGTATAACATATAGAATTGCTGTTTATTCCACGATAAGTTGTCAAACTGATCAGGTAAGCTCAACTGATGTGTCTACAAATACTCAACAAACAAATCAGAACGTTGCAATTTGAGGAATTATAAATACTACAATTAATTATTTAAATTTCACTTATAATCCTATAAGAGAAACTGTAGGTATTAACCCGAATATTTATGAAACTATTGAGAAACTATGGAAGCCCTTGGAAATTTCTTTCATTTTTTTTGGATACTGAAGTTTTTGATTTCATTGTAACTGAAACTAACAGATATACTGGTCAGTTACTTAGTACTCCACTTCGTCGTTATTCACGACTTAATGCTTGGAAAGAAACAAATGCTGCTGAAATTAAACAATTTTTGGGTATTATAATGTGGATGGGACTAAAACACCTCCCAACAATTCAGAACTATTGAGCTAAAAAAAGGATTTACTCCTCAACAATATCAAAGTATATGAAAGTTAAAAGATTTGAAATATTAGTCTGAATATTTCATATTAGTAACAACTATGAATGTCCTCCTGGGGATAGACTTTTTAAAGTTCAAGGATTAGTTGATTTTCTAGTTTCCATGTATAAACGTGTATATTTGCCTGAAGAATCACTACGCATTGATGAATCTGTTAAACCATTATTGTACGCCTTTTATTTCGACAATATTTGAAAAATAAACGACATAGATATAGTGTTAAAATATTCAAATTATATGTACACGATAGGTTTACAGTTAACTTTCGAATATATGCAGGTTAAAAAGCTGTCGAAGGGTTGGAAGTTTCTACAAAAATAGTCATGGAGTTGACACATGAATATTTAAATTTTGATAGGACAATTTATACGAACAACTGATATACTATTCTATACTGTGCATCAAATATAAGATAATGCGGAAATAACAAAACGATAAATATTTTCAGAAATTGCTACTAACATTAAACACAAAATTTATAATACAAGGTTTGTGGCGGATGAAAGCTAGTTGAGATGATCCTCTACCGGAAAGCATTTAAAATAAATAGCGAAAATATCGAAACGATTTGCACAATTAAACATAAAAAGACAATACCACCAAAAAAATAGGTCACAGAATAAATATAGATTTTTAATACATGGATTTGCGGACGTGTCCTTAAAAGCATACGGAGTCTGTTTTTAATTATAAATCACAAATATGTTTGAAAAGCATGTAACCAATTTGATTTCTGCAAAGTTGTTTAATAGTAGTTGAAAATTATTAAATATTTATAGTCACATTTTTTTAATATAAACATTTTAAGTTCAAATTTTGTTAAAATTCATGGAAATCTTGAAAATTTGTAAATTATTTTATAATTAAAAATGTATAAAGAGTTTAATTTTTATAGTTAAGGATTGAAACCTTAAAACAAGGTTTCTCGTAATTAGTTTTTTGTGTAACTAAAAAATCTAAAATATACCTAAAATATATCATGGTTGTTTTTTATAGACATTTTAAGTTCAAATTTTGATGGAATTAGATATTTAAATGAAGTATAATGATGTTAGTTATTTCATTGTAATTCAAAAATATTATTCGTAGGAATTTGAACTTTTTAATTATAATATTATTATACATTATACACACAATGACACTTTCAAATGCAATGTTTATGGAAATAAATTTTTTAATAGCAATAATATCTTGAAATATAATTAGCAATTAGGTTAACAGACCGTCTTCGCTCAGAATCGTTTTTCTTATACAATGATTTTATATCTTTTATTGAGATAAAAATTAAGTCTTTTTTAATTTAACACGTCTATAATAGTGAGCGTCTGCACTCACTGTTGCCAACACCGGCGAGGGATCAACTATACTCCGTAAGTACTGTGTCGGAACGCAACTACCAATTTTGTATTTTTGTTGTATACTAAAAAAAAAATAATTGTAGATATATACTTTAAATGTTTACTAATGTTTCAATGTTTGTATGTTTGTTAATAGTTATTATAGGTAAAAAAACAATTTCGTTTGACTATAATATTTATGACAAGAAATCTGTATCTGTGGACTGACACAAATACCTTGGTATATGTTTTATATATGTATACTCTATATGTACGAATAGAATACCTATTGAAATTTTCATTTAATGACAAGCATTTAATATTTGCTCTCCCCTCATGCCAATATCCTAACATAACCTAACCTGAAAATGATTCACAGGGACGCCACTGACTTGCTAAGTATTATCAACCCAGTATTATTTGTAATTTTTTTTATTATTTCTAGATAATTTCTTTGGACGTGAATGTCTAGTAAATATTAATCAAGTCTTTTTTATGGTTTTCTGTTTACCTACCGATCAAGGTCACCCATTGGTGGAGTAATGAAGTGATCACCCCCCCCCCCCGAAAATAAAACACCACTTGAGATTAAATACGTTATTCGAATACCTACCCAATTATTCAAATCACAGATTTTATTCCGTAATTTTATAATTTCATTTACAACTAGATAAATAAATACTTTTTGTCGTCGTGCTCTCTCGAGAAATATTTCTACAAGCGACCTTGGTATTAGTATTAGAAAAATGTTTCTGCTTCTACACTTTGTGATGCCAAATGCCTATGTGGAAAAAGTTTTGTTCACTAAAATGGAAAAATCGATATTTTCATTAAAAATGTTGTAGTCACTCGGATGTACCCTCCTGTTATATTATCAATAATGTGATAGTCTGAACATGGCTATCATTTTAGTTTTCATAGGGACCAGGATGATAAATATTAATTGCAGGGTCATTTTAAAATAAGTGCTCAACGATTCAGTCCACAGTGTACGCCGTACATATTTAGATATACTTAAATAGTTAGCGATGTAGATAATGGTGTGATACCTAGAAGCTACTAGGGCGCAGGAAGGTATAATACTATAATGTTGAAGGCATAGATACCTGCATAGGCCACTAATTATGATTTACCAGAATAATTAAGTTTAATGATTATGTGATGTATCATCTTTTATAATTTTTCTTTTAAAATTTAATGTGATTATTGGGATTATATTTTGTGCTATACAAATCATTTGTTAGGAAAATGCCCACAAAATGTAGAAAAATTGTTTTTAATTATCTAAATAAATAACCAACATAAAACAATAAAGTTTCAAGTTTGAGTTGATTCAGAAATGTTGGCAATAGTGTTCAAAAAACTATCGAATAGAGACGAATTTTCGTAGCTGAACGTTGGAACAATTATTAGACGTAAAAAAAAAAAAATAATAATAAATAATAATTTCACTTAATTTATTTCATATAATATTTAACATAATATAAGTTGTTTTTTTAATTTTTAATTGTTTTAAAAACATTAAAATTCTTTCTATTTTTATGGTTTTATAAAATATAATGAATGAAATATAGATTTATTTGATATTTTATTTTAATTTGTATAACTCATAATTGTACCTATTTATTATATTTTTTTCTGTCCAATTGGCTATAACTGACCGCTCGCGTCAGTGAGTTATTTGTCCTAGATTGAAGGATTATATACTAAAACTAGGGCGTTAATATTTCTTATTTTTTATCGTGTAATAAAAACACAAAATATTTTTCTTTTCACCTATATTGTTTACACACTGACGCACTTTTCATAACATCTTTCATCCATTTATTACCTAATTAGTAATTTATCTTGATAACACCAAATTAAACTAAAATTGTTTAGTTCTTATTTTCTTAGACTATATTTAAATCATTTCTAACTTTGAATGACAGGCTAAATATACCAATATTTGTAAACTAGTGCCAAAGTGCATGCACAAATTGATTAATTTAATGAACCAACCAAAAGCCACTAAATGATAGTTAAGGCACCATTAAATCACTATTGGTTCATAAAATGTTTAAGATAGAGCCCTGCATTTTAAAGGTTTTACAAATATTCTATTTTTGTGAATATTATGTTGCTCTGTTTAAGAAAAAATACTAGTTAAATTATATTTATCACAATTTCCGGTAAATCTATGGTTTTAAAGTTTGTTTTTAAATTAAATATTATCAATAATATTTACTGTACGTTTTAAATTAGCCAACTCAATGATATTTAACTTATCATGCATACACTATAGCAATAGAGGTTTATAGTTTTATGAATTTGCCAATTGTAATGTGGATTAATCTAATTTTGTTGCACTAAATAGGATTTAACACATTTAATACTTTATATCACTATTGGTTAGAATAAATACATTTAAATATTACAAGAAATCGGCTCTATCAACCAATTTAATTAGACGTTTACCACCAAATAAATGAATATTAAAACTAAAGATATAACTATTACGCTGTCTGGACAGTGTTAGAGGGCATATAGATCAAATATATTATAATATATAATTATGTATATCTGATATTAATTATTGGATCAACAATACACTTTAGAAAAATGACTCAACATAATTACTTTATGTACATAATTAACATTATACATTAATACAATAATTGATAAATGTGTAGAAAAAAAATCAATATTTATCATAGATTCATTAATATTTATTATTGTATGTTGATTACAATAGAATCATGTGCTATGAATCATTCAATTTTATTAGCTGTCATAATGATAAATATTGTATAATATGCCTCAAGTATTGGTTAAAATATCTTAATATTAATAAATCACCATAATGACAAAAGGCCATATTAAAATCCAGTGTAGTTGAATGCTCCATAACACACAATTGTTCAACAATACAATATAATCTAAAATTTTTATGAATACAATATATTAATAATCAACTTGACCTTTTTTCAGAACAGTATTTAGAAAACTATTTTTTTTCTTGCAAATTATAATGCTGATTTTATGATGTAGGTATAATTGTATTTACATACAATATACATAAATATGTGCAGTGATAATATTTCTATAGAAATAAGTGCACTACTGTATTAAATTTCTTTTAACCAATATTTGACAATAGAAATATTTTAGGTTTATATACAGCTTAAAGAAAATTGGTAAAGATGATTTTACAGATAATTGTGAATTGGTTTGACAAAAAGTTAACTCATTGTCTATTATACCAAAATACAACAATACTTATAAAAATACTAATAATAAATAAATTTAGATCAATGTTTAATTTGCATTTTTTTTTTTATGTGTAAAATACTTTCCTAAAAACATTTTGAACACATTATAAATAGTATAATATTTTATTATATTATAATATATACAAACATATATATTTATATATATTAATACATGTAATTCATTTTAACATTTATACTAAATCTTAAAATAATTTTTATACATTTTATACTAAAGAAATAGAGAATTTTTTTGATTTTAAACACTTGAAGTCACCAAAATGCTAGATTATTAAGTATACAAGTACTGATAAATGCAACAATACAATTTGTTCATATGGACACATAATTGAATAGACATAAGTTAGTGAGATCTAAGAGATTTTAATATAACTAAGAAAAGTAGGTATACAATATTTTAACAGTTCAATTTTACTTCAAGTTAGTTTAAGAATGTATTAAAGTAAGAAAAAAAAAATTAAAAACACTATAAATATTTGATAACAATACATCAAAATTCAAAATAAGAAATATATATTATTTTTCTAATATCATCAAAATATAACTATTGTGGAACTGTTAAAATACTGTACATATACTATTGATTACTAATCGACAACAAAGTGTGAAGAAATATAAAATGATACCGTTAGTGTACAATAATCAGACCACAAATACATTAACCAGATTAAGTAGTTATCTAAAATAAATAGTATACAAGTATAAATGCAATGTAAAATTATTGGGAAACAATTATAAAAAAGGCCAGATTTTGTCAACATACATGAATTGAAGCAATACAAGCAGAACAATATGCATTAAATGAGGACTGAACTTATTTAATGAAACCGTCTAAATATCGATACAAATTAAAAAAAGAAATAAATAAATACATACTTAACTCGAACAAATTTTAATCAAAAATAATAAGTAGTAACTTAGAAATTACACATTTATGTTAATAAAATTTAAAAATTCACTTATAGACGGAGCAAAGACAAAATGTTCATTTTGATTAGATGTGTTTAATAACACAATTTCTTTTAGAATATAATCTTTTAGTTAAATGTTTTTGCACTGTTTTCACATATTTTCAACATGTTTATCAGGACGGAATCAGAAAAAAAAACTTATTAAAATGTCATGTAAATTCTATTTGACCACACAAAAACATATTTTAACTTGATCATTAATATTATTTAGTTTAAATTAGTAATAAAAAAAGTAAGAAATAAAAATTTATCTGTGTTTAATAAATAATAGTAGTGTTATAATAACAACATTATGTATACCAATTTGTACTTCCCTTATTTACAATTTGTTTTTTATTAAATTAAAATGTTTGAAAAAAAAATGATATAATTAAAAATAAAAATTCAGATCTCATAATAAAAATAAAATTAATTGAATGAGATATTATTTGTCACAAATATATATAAAAAAAAAACATGTATTAAATTCAACATTATTTAATAAGAAAAATTAAGTTAATTAAACTATTATATCTTGTATGGAATTTATTAGAAATATTAAAATAATAATAATAATATTGAATAGAATACATTGCTTGTAGTTTTATGTTTATAAAAAAAAATAAGGGAATATTAAAAAAGAAGTCGTGTTATTTAATTTTTCAGACTAAAAATTCAAAAATGTACATGAGCCAAAGTCGTTCTTTAGTGTTATAGTGAAATAAAATTGTTTTGATCAGCTTAACAATAAAATAACTACAATATTAATTTAACAACCTAACAAATATTAAGTCGTAAAGATTTTGGTGGTCAATCGTAAACTTAAGTTTGCCTAAAATAGCAAGTAATATTAAAAACATGTGTCTATATATAATATATATATATAAATATTATTAAAAAGTCAATATAATTTCTACGTAATCTGTACACATTAAAACATCTTTATCACAGGATAGAGTCGCAAGTAAATAATCAGTCTACTGTCAGCATATGGCCGCTTCATCACCTTCAAGTGTCCCAGCCACCTTACTTAACTTATGACTGAGATTAATCTTTTGACAATATGGATCCAACTCTAATGAATCTAAAATCTAGAAAATAATATAAAAAATTAATAAAATACAGTATATAGTTATAGTATATTTCTTTCATAAAAATAAAGTTAGCAGTAAATTAATGTAAATTAATAGTGTACAATTCATAATATTTAATTTATTTTTATGGTATGCTTTCAATTGGTGTTAAAAATATATATAGTTAGTATTATTTATAACGAAGATGTAACGCGATTAGGAAATTGTAACAACATATTGGATAAAACAATATTAATTTCAAGGTCATGACAAAATTCCCTATATTATTATGAGTAGTAATAATAATATTGACTAATACAACATAAAAATTGGCACCTATTTATATATATATTTAAATCATATATAATTACCTTATAATTGTTATCGCAATTTGTATTGAATTTGTCTTATATTATCAATGTTAAAAAAATTGATATTAATATAAATATTGAGTTAAATCAAAATTTTAATTCATTAAAATTAACCATACAAAGTATGCAATAAAATAATATAACTAAAATAGTTACAAATCACTGAGTTTTTAAAATAATTTTTTAATCCATACCTATGTATGTTATCTTTTTTCATTTTATATAAATAGCATGTAATTGTAAGTACACTAAGTTTAAATAAAATAATATATATTGTTAGCATTTTATGATAATATTTAGTTATTAAAAATTATTAAATACAATAAATGTTTGGATATAACAGCGTATTTTCATTTTTAGCCACTTAGTCATCATTATAGATGATACTAATTCGTATTTTCATTTTTAATATATTAAGTTAAGTTGGAATAAAATATTTAAAAATTTATATAATTTATTTTTAATTTAACATGAAACCTTGATAACTAAATAAAAAGTTGATTGTAAAATTATTACACCTAAAAACCACCACATTTCATGATTATAAGTTTTAATTGAAGCTATTTTTATTTACTTCGAATGAAAACTTACCGCATCATTATATTTAGAAGCATAAATATACAGTTCTTTCAAAGCAGAAACTATGTGGAATTGGCCAAAATGTGAAACAGATAACTGTTGCATAGTTGTGCTTAGTTCTTGATCAGTTATCTGAGGTAATTTTTGAATGTCACTATAAAATCTGAATACAAATATATTATTTATATTTAATGTTAATTTTAAACAAGTTAGTACTCTTCATTTTTAAGTAATTAATTAGAAATTATATCATGTGCCTACTTAACTAATAACATAATATATAATATAAGTACAATTATATTATAAAAATATATTTATTAAAAATTGTATGTATCTAAAATAGTATTAAAAATTATTATTACCTTAATACAGTTTCTCTGTACTGGGGTATATCTTTTGCAAAAAGAAGTTTATTTGATGGCGAATCTTTGCCTAATCTATGATCAGAAGTTGAACATGAATCCATAAATGTTTGAGCAATAACTGACAAACAAGAGTCTACAGTAGGAGTTTTATCAATATCAAATATGAAATCTGGGTTTTTAATGAAATTGACCCAAAATCTCAGTGGAAGACTGTAAATTAAACATTTAATTAATTTAGAAAAATAATGATAACAATTATATTGAAATTGAAATGTTCACATTGCTTTTGAACAAAAATTATAATTTGTTTCAAAAATTGTTAAATAGTTTAAAGAATTATTAGTACCTATTGGACTTCCATGAATGAACAACTTCTGGATCAATTATATTGTATTTTTTTGCAGCATCATCAAACAAATCAAACAACCACTTTACAGCTGGCGGAAGAGTTTCATTGGCTGCTAAAATTGTTGAGAAAAAATCATCAACAAATTTCTGTATTGTTCCTTTAGTTGACAATAATCTGGTTAAAAATATCTCTGGAATCGCCTTATGAGTTCTTTCAGGCATTTTATTTGTATGATATTGTTGCTGTGAATCAGTAGATCTAATCAAGTGATATACAGTACCATTGGAACTAGAACCAGTCTCAATGCCTCCATTAGTTGTTGATATAATGGCACCAGAATAATATCCAGATGTACCTAAATGTTTTATAGAATTATTTTAATACATTTTAAAATTGTAATCAGACTATTTTTAAATAATTACAATTATGGCACGATTGCATACAAGATTTATTGTATGTGTCATGTTGGCGTGGAATAAGGGTCATAACAGCAGTTTCTTTTACACCATAATGTGCAAGCGTGTTTAACTTTTTCCATCCACACAAGTTTTTGGTAGTAACATCATAATCTTGAAGTGTAAGGTGACCTCCACGCCCATGGCGCCATTCTTTATAAATAATATATAATAGTATTATTAATAAAACTATAAGTAAACATATTACATATTAATTATTCTCACCTAAATCAACACCATAAACAGATGGTCTAAGGGAGAATGCTGTATTTTTATAAACAGCATCAAGAATTTTAGATTTAACTTGACTTATGGTATCACAATCTAAGACTTTACATTGCACTTTATCATCTAATTCATCTTGCATAACATATAAATTCTGAAATATATATGTAAGAAGTTTATTTAGCAATAATAAAACAATAAAACAAATATAAGTTGTTTAAGTTGTACTCACAACAACACGATGATCTATTTGTTCTCGAAGTAAGCGGTCTTCAGATAAACTATATCTAGCATCATATGTCAATGCATCAACTGGACCTTTTTCTACTTGATGTTTAATGGCTTTATAAAGTAAAAACAAAGAAGACCCTGCATAATCTTTAAGATATTTATACATGTTGAGTGCCATCCAATTGGTTAACATTTTTTCAACAACGGATTCAGTTCTTCGAAGCATTAAATGTGGATGCTTTGACATAACTGATTTATCAATTAGTCTAAGTAATAAACTCCTTAAGACATCAGTTGCATATTCCATTTTATTCATTAGAACAACCATAAGTAAAGAAGCAACATTGACTCTAAAAATTAAAAAAATAAAGTTAAGTAGAACACAAAAATATGTATTTAAGATAAGTATAAAATACTTACTTGTCACGAATGCTAAAAGTTTTTTGAGATTCAAGAGTATCAATGAATGATAATACAAAATGTTTATTATTTATAAGCTGCTCAAATTGCATCATAGCAGCATCATAATTTGTTGTTGATCCAGCAATAACAACCTATAATAATTATACAACACGGATAAATAAATAATATAATAAATATTTTTAGTATTAAATGTTTTTCTTTCTAACCTTTGATTCATTTAAAATAGGATGATCTCGAACTCCAGGGAAAAATACTTTTAAAATATATTCATTGTGATCTAATGTAGGTATGCCAGAAGATTCTAAATCTGCAGTCAAGTCAGTCATATCGGTTTGTAATTCAGCAAAAGCTAAAATTCAGAAAACATATTATAAAACAATATTAAAACATATATTTTTTTAGAAGAAACCTATTTAAATTATTAGAATTAATAAATTCCAGCAATGGTGTACCTAGGAATTTTTAATGGATATTATAATTAATAATACATTTAAATGAATTGTTGTAGTAATACCAAAAACACAAATAAGGGCTTTATGTTTCATGTCTTCCAAAATTATTTATTACTTAAATTGTAACACATTAATACCAAGTTGTTCAATTAAAATAACATCATTAAACCAAAATTATTTACTATGTTTTTAAAAATAAACAAAAAAAAATATAATAGGTACTTATTCCAAACAGAAATTCAACCTCCTAGTTTTTGTACACATTATTTCATTTATGACTTCATTAGTGTTTATTTCAATTTATTGACGAATGTTCATAAGAGCTAAGTCATTTCACTTGTCCAATAGAATTTTTAATAAAAGTTTTCAAACACTTTAATGTAGAAAATGACCATTTTCTAGTTGCAGTAGTAACTAGTAGTTATTAACATTTTTAGTAATTTATGTACATGTAGAAATATCATTATGTCACATTCACTAAATACACAAGAGCTTTTTTTAGAAACATCTAGCTTATTACATTTTTCTTGCCATAAATAAACTTCTCCATTTATTACTAAATCACTATTATTCAAATCCCCTAGATATGTATCAATACAATATTTAATATCTTGTGCAGTTGCTGAATTAATTTTATAGTCGGGAAGAATACAACTAAAATTTTATAGTTGGTTGTATTTTAAAAATCATTCTTGTAACCGTGATAAAAAAAAATATCCAAGAATGGTATAGAAATTGCATTATTTTCATTCAGTATTTTAGTGGTTGGACCACAGTTTGATGCAGCTGATGACTGATAAGTGATAAAACATAATTGTATTGATATCCCAATACTCTATGATCTGTGTACATGATAAGGATACAAATAATATACAAACTATAATCTGTAGTCACTAGTCTGTGTAGTGAATGTTTATAGTGGGTCGTAAGAAATAATTTTTTGCTAATAAGTAATAACATTACTAATAAAAAGTAATAACTTTATAACAACTCTCTAATAATTAATAAGTTGTATTCTGTAAGTCAATAATAAAAAAAAAACAGTGGGGGGAGATATAACCTTTAACCTCTCCCCCTAGGCATGCCACTGTAGTCTAGGTCACGAGAAAACGCATACAAGGGCCGACTAAAACTTGTTGATTTTTTGCTCATGCCATTATACCAGAGCAAGCCCCACCCGTTATGCCTTTATCATCGGCGCCGTGGTAATCAGAGACCAGCCACCACGTGGTGAAGGGAAATTTGATCTCGAGACGGTGGAGCACAGTGATTTGAATGCTCGAGCTATATGAATTTTCTAGTGACTCAGAGTATTTATTATTAATAAAAATCAATCAATTAATTTAAAATAATGTTCCCAAATATAAAAATAAATATAAATATTTTTAAAAGTAAAATTAAAACAAAATAAAGAAATGTGACAGAACCTTGTTTACACTCAGACCGGACATTGCTTTCTAATGTATCCATTTGAATTTGAATACGTTTATATTCTCTTTCAGCTTGTGTGGATTTTCTTCGGTACAAAAATAATATAATGAAAAAAATTATAATTATACATAAAGCGCTTGTTACAGCACCAGCAATTGCCTCAGGTGAAAATGAATATGTCGACAACACATCATATTGCAAGTATCCAACATTGAATCTTAGTTTTTTACCCACACGGACCTACATTTATAAATCATAAAAATATATTAATATGTGTTAGGTTAAATAATTAATGTTACACAGATTAATATTAATAATTTTAAATTTATGGTTACAAAATTATTGCATTATGTATATAATAAGTTTATAATATTACAATCAGAGTAGATTAAAAATAATTTACTTATTTATTTAAGTGTATTCATGATCATTTAAAATTGTATAGGTATCAATTAAATATTTTGGATTTGATATATAGAATGTTTCAAATTAATTTTAAACATGAGGTTTTCTAATCAATATGATATATTGCTAATGCATGAGGATTCTAAGCTCTAATTATTATATCATATTAAAAGTAATTCAAAAGAAACTTACTACAACTAAAGGTAATCCTGTTTTGGTAGGTGAACCAAAATCATCAATTGATTGTGGTTGATATTGAGGGGGAATACAAACTAATTGTGTATTAGCCAATGAAGTAACGTTGCATACTTCCATTCCAATAGTTACATTAACATCAGATTCATCACAAGCCAAATTTAAATTTTCACCCTAATTAATATTGATAGCAAATTATTAACATATTTACATTAATAGAGTAGATTAAAATAATATAAAAAAGATAAGACACAAAAAATAGTCTGTAATTTAATTATATAAGAATGATTTGGTAAAAATTATAAAATATTCAAGCAAGAATAACTTAAAGGAATTTAAGAAAAATAGATAAGCGTAATATTATACTGTTTTATGAATGATATTGCTTCCAAAATAAGTTTACTAACCTCTATAACTAATGTATCGCCTTTATATGACTTAATAGTATTTGAAAATTGGAAGTATTTTGGATCTTGCACATATACAATTTGAGATTGTAAGACTTTTAAATGTTTTTCTAAATCTTTGACAGCAGCAACATTATCCATAATAAACCCAATTTTTAAGGTCAAATAAGAATCTAAGTATTTTCCATTGGTAGCGTGTCTTCTTCGCTTCCGAAAACTTTTAATATTTTTTAAGAATTGACTGTTAGCAGAGGGGGATGGACATTCCATTTGAGCTGAATTAAGAACTATACATTCCTATATAAAAATAATATATACGATTTACCAAGTATATACACTTTTATATGTTTATACAATAATTATTAAAAAATATACTCACAGTTTTATTAATGGGATGAATGAAGTCAGAATCAACATAGATAACCATTTCTGGCTTTTGGACAATATCAAAATTTGTACCATGAACTGTTATCATTCTTCCTCCAGACAAAAAGCTAATAAGTGGTTTAATTTCAGCAACAGTTGGATCACTTCGATAGGTAAAAGGTTTGGCCAATGTTCTATTTGAACCATCAATAATTAAATGCATTGAATTTACAGTCAAAGGTCTATTAGCAGCCGAAGTCACACAAGTAAGTCTTGTACTTGAAGCATGAGTTGTATTGACTATACATGGAAAATTATCGAGGAATGCAGTCACAGAACTACCTATGTTTAAATTATGTCCACTAATAGCTAAAAGTGTACCACCACTCTGGGGTCCCATGCTAGGAGTCACTTTATCAAGCTTAACACTCTATAAAATATATGCAATTAGTATTGTATAAATAAAAATGAATTATATTTATTAACAACTATACCTTATAATTAAAATGAACAGATGATTCAGTCAGGCCAGCATTATTTCCAACAACAATAGAAGCAAACTTTTCAACATTTGATGGTCCAGTTTTACAAACTATTTTAACAGATACTTCATAATCAACTAAATGACATAAAATACCACCTATATGGATTTTTCCCCAAACATCTTCTCTGTTTAGACCTAAATTACTTCCTTCAATAGTGACCATAGTACCGCCTTCAATTGGTCCACTAAGAGGTTTTATCTAAAAAATAATTTAACATTTTTATATATATTAAAAATAACTCTTACAATGTTTAATAGATACCATGTCTATTCTCGGTTTTGGACATTCATTGCTAGTTGTTTCTGAGCAGGTTTCTGAATACACACAAGTACTTAAGCACCAAGTACAGTGATATTTACGATTTCGTGTGACACACAATGAACAGTCGGGGTGTTCTCTATGAGATCCAAGAATATCACATTTGTATAATGTCACATTTATCGTATCAACATGATGGTTTCTGTTCCAAACCATACTGACCATGGCATCATATTCTCCAGAATTGGTTTCATATGAGTACTAAATTATATAATATAAATATATATAATTATAAAGTTTTTTTTATCAAAAATCATAAAAAATATATAAATTTACAGTAGTTTTATCACAGACGATATACTTTTCTTCTACCCTCGCAGGAACCATTAGTTTAGCTCCTTCAATGTTAATTATACATTGAAAACCTGTGTGACCAACTTGAGGGTTAGGTAAATTTTCTACTTGTAAAACGATTTCTTTAGGAACACCATTAGGTAGTAATATTTTTTGAGCTGGTTGAACAAATCGTGGACAAAACATTGCACCATGGCTTTTAAGACGAGTGGGGTTCTAAAAACCAAAAAGTGTTATAAGTAAAAATACATTTATAAAATGTTTAAGACTTTAACTTACATTTTCACCACTAATAATAATACGCTGACAACTAGACACATTATTTGTACATTTATTCTCGTAGACACACCAATTACAAGCCCATTGGGATTTAACACATTCCATGCATCTGGTATGAGCTGAACAATCATAGTAAGCAAAATTTCTGCTTACAAAGTCCTTATTTGTTTCAGAAGACCTTACTGACAAAGACACATATACATGATCTTGATTTTTTGGTATTTTTGGGCGTGATTGAATTGAAGGAGTTGAGCATTGTAATCCAAATTGTGTAACAACTGCATCTAATGGATCACTTTTGCCAAAAACACAACGATATTTTGCTCCAGCAGGTAATTCTGGTAACGTTTTGATTGCAAGTTGTAACTAGAACAGTAATATTAAATAAAATAAACAAATAATACATTCTATCCTACACATTATTTATATTATTATTAAAATAATAATATGTAATTATTAAATATAATACAATTTTTTTATTTTTCATAGCAAATAAGTAAAAACAATTACCTTTGACATTTGGTGAATAGGAATCCGATCAGGGTTTATTTGTTCAAAATCAATACATTGTTGACCAGTACCAAGAGATAACCATCGTGGTGAACTATGGCTTGCTTTTTGACATGTACTTCTAACAGTACACCTAATAATTGGATTCATAAAATATAAATTATTAAAAATGTATTTAAATGTTAGGGTTAATAAAATAATTTTTTTTTTGTCCAAGATATAATGTATTATAATTATAAATTGAATGAACTATATAGTGCAATTAATTCTATATGACATTGGGAATACTTGAAACCGGCTTAATTTTTCAAAAGTAAATACTAAATATAATATATATATAAATACATAAAAAATACGCCTAAAAACAAATTTATGATAACTCTATTATGTGCATACAATTTTTTGTATTCTTCAAATAATAAACACATTTTAATAAAACTATCAATTTAACATAAATTGATAGATGTTGTTCATACAATTTCCCTTAATAATGTATTTTCAACCCACAAATTTTTTAAATAAAAACAATTATACCTTCTTTCAAGAGAACACCAACCACAATAAGGATCATTTGCTTCCAAACATGATGAACAATTAGTAAAACTGTAACAATGCTCTACTCTTACTTTCAATACCTTAAAATAAACAATAAGAATTATATTTCCGTTTAACCTGTTAAAATTGTTGAAACAAAACTTACATTGCTTCGTGTTAACACATATAAATGTTCTCCATTAGTAGTAAGTGATGTATCTGGTAATATCGCATTTCCATTGTCCAAGATCAATTCTTCATAATTTACAGCATGCGTTGCAGATGATAATAATACCTTTTATTTGTAAAAAATAAAAGTTAATTAATTTGTATAATATAACATAATATCTAAGTCCTAGTTAATTTTTAAATAAATATAATTTAAAAATACCTTTTTAAGAATTCCTGTTGAAGTTCCCAAAAAAATAATGGTATTTCTTTCTGTTGTTGCTAATGTTATTGAAGTAATAAGATGATCAGGAAAATTTATTGCAGATTGAGTAGTAATTGGTTCTGTTCCCGATATTTTTAAGCCAATTTCACAAAAGTTTAATATATTTCCAGTAGACTAAAAAAAAAAAAAATGTTGACATTGATTTAATTAAAATATAAATTTGAAATAATTTTTATATTCATGAATACTCACCCCTGCAGTAGGACAATTTCCTTGCAATATTAGTCCAGATACATATGGCATATTACGATATTTGATTGTACCATTAAAACACATATGAATATTTTCATTGAACTTAGATTCAATGTATTGCATACTAAATGCACAAATTGCAGATTTTGGCATTGGTTCATTAGTAATGCCTTGACTTGGTGAAAAAGAACCAACTAAAACCTGGTCATCGGTATCAATTCCAAGACTAGCTGCTAAGTCTTCACCGGCATTACTTAACTTTAAGTCTTGAGCAAGTTTATAATTCACCAAATCATTGGAGTTTGACGTTTCTTTTACCATACATTGTAATGTAACTTCAGTATAACTATCATAATTGGCATCATCTATACAAACTCGGGCTAATCTAGTAACATATCCTAATTCTTCCTGTCCTGGCAACGGTGAATGTTTTTGAACAACAACAAAGTATGCATAATCACTCGAATTGAATCCATATATATATTTAACAAGGAAACGGTCACGATAATTAACATTGATGTTAAGTGAAGACTGTTTTAAAAATGAAGTTTCAGCTAAATTTAAATTGTAAAGGCTGCGACTTGAAATTGCTGGCACGGCATGTCTATAATCTCCATTGTTAGTAAAAGTGGTTCCAACATACAAAACATTTGAATATCCCCAATTATTATAGTGTTCTGGTCCAATGAAAGCATATGTAGAAGCTTGTTCTGTATTAGCAGCAATACTCATAGAAATAAATTGTGCTGGTAATGACACATTTGACATTTTATACTTGTTACAAGCCCCTTGGAAAATTGAACCACATACTATTAACATTCGAGATTCTAAGTCAATGATTAAAATTTTGTTATAGTTATCAGTAAGTGATGTTTCAACAGGTGGAGATATTGGACAACCACTTGCTGGGCATTGTGGACTATCTGAAAGTGGACCAGTATTGGCACATGTTTCCACAGTTAAATTAGACCCTTCTAGTTGTATTAATTTGTTTACTGCACCAATGTACACTCGACCCCCTAAACTCTTGTCCACAGCCATGTGAAGTAAATGGTTTGAAAAACATTCTGACTGTGTATTCTGTGGGTATTTAGCTATAACTGACATCGCTAAACTGCATTTTAATGTTGTAGTTATTAGCAATAACATCAACACAAAACATAGTTTGGAATTCGGCATCACCAATTTTCCTAAGATAACACAATTACAATACATTTATTAGTTATATAGGTACTTACAATACCAAAGTGTTTTAAACTAATTTTTTTGTTACTTACCCACAGTAATAAATTTCCAATCCATTTAAATAATATCGGCATTTTCAAGAAATCAACAACAATAACTTTATGTTTGTGAACATGGTCCTAAATGGAGAGCATTCATTTATCTATTAGTAGACGATCCATCATATTGTCTGTATCTATAGATTCTAAAACAAATAAAAAAATATTTTCAATAGATAATAATAATACCTACATAAATATAATATAGTTAATTTTAAAAATGATGATTAATAATAACATATAAATGTTAACATAAATAATATAATAATTAGAATGCGGATTTAAATGCATTAAAAACCAACCAAATATGCGCTAAAAAATCTGAAATATGTACTAAAACAGCGATTTTTGTTTTTATAGAACACAAACCTTTGATGAAAGAATTTTAGAAATCGCGGACCCCTTACCAAATATCAGAAAAACTGATGAATAAATAATAATAATAAAATGATTAGGTGTAGATACTTAATTGTATCGAATTCCATTATATTTCATCACGGGTCTGATAAAAATAAATTAAACTACATAAAAAAAAAAAAAAAATAATAACCAAACAATTGTAATAATGCACTTATGTATTTATGTGTTAAGGTCTCCGCGGACCCTTGATATGAGTATTACGGACCTCCAGGGGGCGGCCGTGGACCACAGTTTAAGAACTACTGCATTAAAATACATGAAAAATACTATTCATTCTGAATATTTAAAAAAAAATAATAAATTTAAAATTATGGAATACTACATAACAGCAATAAATATTTTCTGAGTTTTTGGATAATTATAATCAATAAAAAAAATAGACAGATACGAAGGCACATAAATATTTTAACACGACTGAAATAATACCAATGGTCTGAGATCAGAATTAATATTTTTTTAACTTATGTAATATTTATATATTATTTCACAGATTATAAATCTAAGGTCATATTTGGGAAATACGCTTATAAATAAAGAGTGTACCTATTAATTTATTAATTGAAACTATAAAAAAAAATTCTTTATATATTAACATTATATATTACATTTTATATTATAAATAATATAAAATTATAATAGTTATTATTTTTAAATTGTCTAAACAAAATACAAAAAAAAAAACCAAAATATGCAATTAAAATTATAAAATAAGCCTTTTTATACAAATGTAACTATGTACCTACTTATATTTTATAAAATTTAATTTAGATTCAAATGATAGTGAGAATAAATATGAGATGCTTAAGTTATAACTGAAACATCAAAATTGAATAATTGCTCACACCACCATTGCATAAATACTGCCTAGTAAAAAAAAAAAATTAAGTAGATACTTACATTAGGTATGGTGTCACATAAAATATAAGCATAAGATATAAATTTCAAATTTTAATAGATTTTAATGCAATCTTATATACAAGAATGATTAAAAAATATAATTTCATAAAAATAAAAACAACTTTTTAAAAATATTTAGAATTGTTACCTATATTTTAAAAAGCATAAGAAAATATCCTAAAAGATTGAATTAATATCAAATGACTAAAATATCATGGAAGTCATAAGATTATTATTTAATTTGCGATAGAAATAATAAAATAATATAAGCAATTTGTATACAAATATTTCTTTTAATTTACTTATTTTATTTTGTTTTTTGTTGTTTTCTTATGATTTTATATCACAAATATACAATTTAGGTACATAATAATTAATAACTCACTATATTTTATCAATTACTAACGAATGAATATAATCCAAACAAGTAATATTAAATAAGTTAATAAGTAGAGACCAAGATTTTAATGCAGTGCATTTTTTTTTAATGAGTGCTCTAGGTCCTAAGACATGCATTTTAAATACACAATATCAGATAAAGAATTTCGAATACCATATACTTCAAAAGGGAAACTTTTGTTTTGTAATTTTATGTTGTTTTTCATTTTTATAGTATTATTTAGCATTTTAATTAATTTTGTGGGGATACCATACTTACATATAGTACCTATTTGATCTACCATCAGCCAATGTACCAAGATTGCGATCAAGCACATTGGGTAAACTTAATTTTAATTATTTATACCTTTGTTAAGACAATGTTTATTTAATAGAATTCTGAACTCATCTCTGGGCAATGAGTAGTGTCAATATAATAGACCAGGAATTAGCTAACCCACAATATTTATCAAACATTTCCAAAAAATTTTTATTTTTATGTCAACAGATTATAGAACATTCTGGAATGCCCACACAACATGGTGCTAATATTATTAACAACATAATTGTAATAACAATAATAATTCTAATATAATCTAAAAACAATATATAGTTACGAGCTTATGACAAATTGTATTGTTAAAATAAAACGTGGCCTACTAAATAAATAAATAATAATTATTATATTATCTATATTTATAAATCATGAGTAATAATAAAAACAATAATAATTCATTTTGATAATTTTAATTAATTTATACATCAAAACTTTTTTTTTTGTTTTGTCCAAATTTAATATGTATAATTTATTTAGTAAGCAGCCCGGGGGATTTAATGTATTTTCAAAGTGGCCCACAAGATCATTTGGGTTGGCCACCCTCGCATAAGACAGATGTCAATATTTATCTGCCTATAATTTAAGACTCTATATAATATGATATTGGCTCAAAATAAATAATATTTTTTTTTAATATTTACCTACCTATGTAACTTATTATTACTCGTTAATACTTTTGTAAACTATTTATATGTATTTATAAAAAAAAATTTAAAAAATATTTTCATTTGCATTTAAAATAAATAAAAAAATTAAATAATTAAACCAGTATAAGCCAATATTTATAATATCACCAATTAAGCACATACTGCATGATAAACGCCATTTTTAGTGCCTACATTATATGAGTTTTTAATTTAAAAATAATATCCAAAACATTATATCGAGAAATTCTGTTTTCATTATATTCACCTTCATAGAGTTTAAGTATTTTTTATATCTATAACTATTATCTACCATTATCTTTTTGATTACAAGGAACTACATATCTATCTGCAGCATAAAAATGCAAGCAGCATGTATCCTACTAACTAATACTCATCTAACCAATTAATTCTCATCCCATGTTCCTTTAAAAAATCTTTAAGTCAATTATGAAGTTAAAATGTCTGTTTTTAATTTTTATACAAGTAGGTATTACTTTTTTGGTATATTTTTCTCTATATTACAATAACATATTTTACAAATATTAATACAATATATTATTAAAAACAAAAAAAAGTAATAGCAAACACATCATGTATTTAGGTTCCAATAAGTACCTATTATTATTTATTTCATAACTATTTTTCTTGTTTTTATAGACTACTTATCTAAAACTGACTGATTTTAACTTATTTGTATATTGTAATATCCAAATTTTAATTTGCCATTTATTTGAAAAACTGTGCCAGTACTTTCCAGAACTTACAATAATTATGAAAAAAATTTGAAGTAATATCTACAAGTTAGGAACACCTCTTTTTGTCTAATATTTTTTTATATAGATACTGGACACTCAACCTTTTTACGTTCCAAATATAAAAACTCTTTAAATTAAAATTAAACTAATTACTGATTTAACGAAAATATAAAATTATTTTTAATACAATAATCAATATCCATTGCTAAAATGTTTCTACTTTTAAAAAATGTCAGGGGGTCAGTCCCCTGGACCACCCACCAGTTACCATCTTACTTATTAACATTTAATATCTATGTAAAAATTAAGATTTATGATTTGGATATTTTGTGATACTAATTTTGAATCAGCCTCCCCCTCCCCTACAATTAAGAGCCTCTAGCAACCACCATAGTTCTGACCATGTGTATTAGTTGTATTTATAAATTGATTAACTAACAAATACAACTTAACAAATAATATATAGGCATTATCTACTTTTAAAGTATTTTCACTGTGATTAAAAACTATGGTGCACAAACAAGGACTCAAAGAAATAACACAAAGTAAACTTTACACATTAGGATCTGTGCCCTTATTTTAAATGATATATAATAAAAATAAAAATTGTATTATGTATGGTCTATGACTATACCTAGTAAAAATAGTATTGACATCATTGGACCTACAAGGTAGTAATAATGTATATAAATTATAATAATTACCTTGCTTTAGGACCACTTTCATTATTCAATCATCAACTATGGTTATATTATAAATACATATTATACAAATGAAATGCAAATACCTATGGTCCAATTGGAGGGATAAGGAGGATATATCTTCCCCCATGTTAATATTATATATTATTGATATTTGTAAGAAAATAATGTAAATAATAATTTTTTTTTTTTTATAATTTGATAAAATATAAAATTATTATTATTAGTATAAAATTCACAATTTTTGATGTCAAAATAATTTTTTTTCTGAATATTTAAACAATAAACTCTGGTAAAGCCATAGAGGTAAATACTATAATTATTAAATGTACTTTAGGCTAAAAGAAAATATTTGTATAAATAAAATAAGTATTAAACTAATAGTTCAAAGATAATACATTCATATTATAAAATATAAACTATAACTTTTAAAATTTTTCTAATTTATTTTATAGTTTAATAGTTAAATCAAAAATATGTTTAAAATGTTAATTTAAAACTTTAATATTTATAAACGATGTGATTATAATGTTATTCTAGTCATCTCAATACCTACCATAAACTGGTAATAAAAAAAATGAATTACTTACTAATATTTGTGTAGATACAATTGTTACCTATTAATATACTATTTAGTTTATGTTTTTAATTAATACATTTATAGTCTAAATAAATGATAAATAATTAAATAATGACTAAATAATTGTTCTTAAATGAACAATTTTAAAAGATCGGAGTGCATGTTAAAAAATTGGCATAAAGTGTCTAAAAAAGTAGGTATTATTCAAATATTATTTTACTATTACATTTCAATATTAGGTAGGTACCTAACTGTAAAAAGTAAAATCAAATTAAGTGTTTCAAAATTGTATTCAATATCCAAAAGATATCACTATATCGTTAATTCTTTTTTTTTTTAGAAAATTTGTATCTTTTGAAGATGAAAATTTTGATCATATTACACATTTTTTACTATAATAAATTCAATATCTACTTAAATGTTTATAATAAACATAACTTATTTCATCGAAAAAGCTTCAAATAAACATAAGAACTTGATGAACTGTACAAATAAATATATTTAAAAAATGACAGTGTATATACCTACATACTTATACCTACTTAATATTTTAGTATATATAAGGTACCTAGATTTAATTTATTTTATTATTTTAGAAATATTGTTAAACAGGATGCCACTAAACATAATAAGTTTAAAAATAAGGATAAATATGTTATAGGACAGTAGAATATAAGTAATAAATAAAATTGAAATTGCTCATTGTGAAGAGTAAAAATTGAGGTAAAAATCTTATTTTAGTAGGAAAGTAATACAATATTGAGATACCTATGTTTATGTTGTATCTTATACCTATTGACAATTCTACATTACATGTTATTTTTATTTTTGAAAGTATTTATAGTAAGTAGGTATACAAAAAGGTAGCAAAAAGTTTTAGACTAACAACAAGATAAACCTATAACTATTATTCTACTAATACTGATTTGTTGATAAATAATGAAGTTAAATAATTTATTAAATCATTAAAGATACCTAAAGCCAAGAGTTAAAATAACAATGACAAAGCCACTAGGTAGTTCTAAAAAAAGGATATATTTTTCAAATTATAACCACAGTATTAAAAAAACTTAATTTATTCTCCTTTCAATGTTTAACTCTGAATGCAACACTGTTGAAATTTTACATAAACAATAAACCTAACCACAGCAGCAACATATACAACTTTTTGATGAATAATAAATGCTTAGGTGTTTTGATAGAAACTATACATCGACAGGCAACAAAAGAAAATCATAACCGTGACTATGGATGATAGTTGCTACAATATTTCTCATTGGACCCACTCATCGACGACAGAGATTAAACAGGAATTCACACCAATACAGGCGACCCGTTGAAACGCAGCTGCATAACAGATGACGATGATAAAATGCAAATCTACGGATGGAAAACCGTGCACAGTCTATAGATGTCTCCGTCAAAGGTTGGTGGTGTTTCGACAGACCAGTGATTGTCACTAGGTGGTTGTTATATTAACGACAATGATGATAACAACATTATACATGGTACTATGGCCCAGTGACACGACTTACTCGACATAATATGCAAATCTACGGCATTTTGTCATGGCGTCAGTGTGCTTACCTGGAATACGGGAGGTGGTGGCGGTCATAACGATGTCGAGCGTGTCCAGCGGCGACCAAGTGCGGGTTGCGTCGCAAACGTGTAAAATCGGCGGCGGGCGAACGGGTCGGCGTCGGTTCGGTTTGCCGGCGGGGCCGCCACAACAAGAACCTCGCGCGTTCGGCCAACTGCCCTATGTGGCGACTGCCGTAGTGCAGTGTGTACACCGAAAATCGTCGTCCGTCCGTCGGCGGCGTCGGCGGCTAAGCGGTTTTGACGCGGCGGCGGCGGCGGCGGCGGACGTTGTGTAACGGGCGGGCGGGCGGGCGGACGGCGTTCCGTGTGACGAACGGCAAATTAAACACAAAAACAATACATTTTCCAGACCATTATGTTGTGTGCGAGTGAAATATTGTTAAGAATTTATGTTATTATCAGTTGTATCAAACAAATTTCGATTTTGTTAGACACAGAGGAAGTGTTTGGTTTCCATCTTGGAACTTTGACGCGGTCAGTTTTATGTGGTGACCGTACCGTGGCTCCTCCTGCCCGACGATAGCGGCACTGGCGGGCAACAAATCTCGCCATCCTGCTACGGCTATATTTTTTTGTTCTTTTTAAAACTTTTATTCCTTTCTTCCGACATTTCCAACAAATGTGTTTATCTTTATTAATTAATTTCTATAAATCGTTATAGCTTCAGCACTCAGTAACGCCAATGTGTGTATATATTATATACATTACATATTTACCTATATTTTTGAGTCATATTACATAAATTACCTATCTATAATATGTTTCTATCTTTTTTTTTTACCATTATACCTAGTTTATAGCATTTTCTATGTGTGGTGAATATTTAAATAATAAAAAAACCGTAAAAAATCTAAAGAAGAAAAGATTGTGAATGACAACAATACATAAAAGACGTAACATGTAAATTTATTACATTTTTGTAAATCTTTACAGATACCGAAGTAATAGAATATAAAATATATTCTTGGATTCATGCTTTATTCAAAAATAGTTGTACTACCTATACCTAATATAAAATATAACTGTTTACCTTTTTTAGTCATCTATTTTACCTATTAATAATTTATACGCTTATACTCATACATTTTATAATTCGTTATTTACGAAACATGTCTAGGTATACTTAAAAATATGGACAAATTGTAGGTACTAGTCCTATTATTGGTCATCTGGCGCCACTATTTGACAAACATATTTAAACCTCAAAAATTGTCCACTATGCTTTGATGCCCTTAGAATTCGTGGAGCCTTAGGCGCTCTAAGGCACTTGCCCATTCACCCTATCTTAGTACGGCTCTGTGTTGGTCTCTGTAATGGATGTGTTAGATTTGAATTCGTTGATACACAATTATTGTCTACGAAAAACGATTCTGAACGAAGACTGTCAGCTTAAATTACTACATTAATCACGGTGTATTTATTAGGTATATAATATAGAGTTTCCTAACAACTTTTTACGGAACAACCCGTTTTGGAAATTTTTTTAATTTTAACACCTTTAACAAAGTAATGGTTGTTTTTTTTTTTGTTGTTTCATTATTGTTTGTTATATTGTTGAAATAATTTTTAGTACAATAGCGTTGTGATGACACGTCACTGTATCGTAAACTCGAAATCGTCGATAATAATGATAAAACAATTCAAAAATCACGTGTTAACTAAACTGCATCTATACCAAATGGTGATGTAAATAGGAAATTTCCTAAAAAATGTTAATAATAAAAATTAAATTTATGAAATTTTACATCACTATAATATCAAAGTAAAAATGTACAATATATAGTTACACAGTAAATACTGTATTGTATAGGAGTGTATTTGTATTTATACATAAAATATTATATTTTATATTTAAACAAATAAATTTAAATTCAAAACTTTCCGCGACCCATCAAACACATAAATGCGACCCACTTTTGGGTCTCTAACTACAGTTTGGGAATCTCTGTTATAATATATTTATTATATTATATGTGATAGTTTACAAACAGAATTAAGAAAAAAGAAAAGAAGCTTAGATACTTCTCAATAATTACTAAATATTTATTTTTATTAAAATTAGATCAACTTATTAATGCTACTGAAGTGTTTAAATCGGCTAAAAGTCTACATGAATTATATCCAATTTCCAATGATTTGGAAGATGCATATATTTGAAAAAGAATGTGTTTATTTAAAAAGCTTTTTTGAAATTTAATGACCAATCCAAAACAGTTACCAGCTTCAAATTGTTCTTCAGAAAGATAATTTTAAACTTTAAACACTATCTAATTAGTACATATACTCATAATTTAACCATATTCTCGTGTTCTATGAGCAAATTTTATAAAGATGATACTTTGAGACTTTACGACTCTGACTTAATGAACATTTGTTACTGTATGTACCTATTAACTCTTAGTTATTTTATATTCAGGTTGGTAAAAAATAACTTTGTTATTTAAATATAATAAAAATTAGTTTTATTTATCATATTATTTAGATAAAAGTTAGATTATTTTACTGTTTATCTAATCTAGATAAATGTAAAATGTATCTATCTTTAACTGTATCTAGATACATTTATATAAAATTATCTGTATCTTCACTAGATGAAATTTTCGTTATCTTATCTCAACACTGGTTATAACTAAAGAACTACTTGTCGGAAATTTGATTTTTATTATAGACAGAAATATTTACTCCGAATAATATTCTGTTTGGAAATATAAAATAAAAATATATAGTGTCATTCAAGAAAGTAAAAACTTAAAAAATAGTATAAGATATTTTTTCCAGAAATGTTATTTTGAAATGACATCAAATTAAACAAAAAGACAATTTTTAAAAAATTTAAAACTTTTTGAAATAATGAGTGTGTAAACATTTAAATGGATCGCCTGATATATTAATATATTATATATATATATATATATATATATATATGTGTGTATAGGTAAGTTATAATAATTAAGTTATTATAATATTTACATTTCTATCTGAACAAACTATTAAGGGGGCTTTTTATACTTTTTGGAGAACCTTTGCTTCAAAATCTACCACTTTATGCATCTGGATTTATCTCAACTATCTACATATGTATTTATTCGAGTCAAACTGTATTTTCAATCGTTTAAATAATGATTGTTAAATAATTTGAATGTTTTTCTAAACAATGATCATATAACCTACTATAAAATAAATACCTAATACTATACAAGTATATATCCATATATTTTGTTATTGGCCGTTTTAGCTCATACCTAATTTATAACAACAAACGGATAAATAAATTCGTTTAATAGACGTTGTGGATTTGACGGAGGCTTCTCGGGACCCGATGGCCAGCAGATGTGCCCTACAACAGTGACCGGGCGGTACACTGCTAAGTGCCAACACGTCTACATAATATAGGCGGATTTATCGGATACGATAAAAATCAAGGGAATCGTGAAAAGTGTGGCACGGACCACCGTGAGCGATACGATCGATCGGTCGACGACTGTGCACAAACAAGTAAGGGCGAAGGTCACGTAATAGCGGAAACACATGTGCACATGCCACACATGACCGTATCTGTTCATTACATAATAAATTATTATTATTGTGGTTTCGTTGTTTCGATTTTTTCGAACAAAAAACCAAACAATGGACAGTGAACACGGATCACGTCTTCGGTCTTGCCCGTAATCACCACACCATTCATCCATGGAAATGCTCCGTTATCACATCGCCGTCGCCCTTATCAGTCTTTTTTATCAACTGGGATTATTGGTTTCCATCGAACACAATTGGATAATAAAAAAATTAGCTTATATTTTAATATATATACTACATAGTGTGGCCGTATAGGTACCACCTACGACTAACAATATTCGTGCGTCGTTCAATAGTCGGTAGTCATCGCAATAGTTTTATAATAATATTCTAATCGTTTTAGATTAAAATATTTTTTAGTTTTGAATTGCGTATTTGCTGTTATTCAATTTCAACACTCCAACACTTATCGAGCTTCGCTCATCACAGCTTTAGTATTTGATATCGTTAATTTTTTCCTTCAATTGTTTTGGTGTTATTGTTTTATTGTTTTATTTGCTATTTTTCACATATTGATCTTAACATGACAGTTTTATCGAAAAAAAAGTCTCAGGCCCTATCAGAAGAATGTGAACCTTCATCAAGCGCACACGGTCATGCCTTACCTCTTTCAACGACCCAAGCTCATTCTCAGGTAAACAATATATGTATAGTTATTTTATTAATTTCTTTGCTTTTTATCAAAATAAAATGTTTTGTTTAATATTACCATACTAATTTTTTTTTTTAAATTTAAGTCCTCTAGTTATAATTATAGGTTTAAGAAGGTATATTGTATAAAAACAAATTTGAAAAAATAAATAGGTATTAGTTAAAGTTTACAGTATACTTAAATATTAAAAAGCACTTTGAAAATCAAATTTAGTTGTTTATAATTAAGTTTAGATTTTTTAGTTTTGTATTTTGTAAAAAAAATTATTTAGAACCTGAAGGTTACAGTTGGATTTGTTTGGCACATTTATATTAGTGTAACAAATTACATTTTTAAACTACCTTTTAGAAAATTATATCTAAAATATTTTGGACAATTTTTATAGTTTAAAATTCACATAGGTACCTAAATCATAAAAAATAATCAAGAAAAAAATGAAATGTATGCATTTTATTACACACGGCTACCTACTTAATTAAATTAATTTTTTTTTGAAATAATGTTTTTAAGTTTAATTGCAATTTTTTAATTTTATTTTATTATAACTAATATTTAGTTTATGTACCTAGTTAATTTCTCATATTGTTGTAAGTACTTATAATTCTTAATTTATTTAGGTTGATAAGTACCTACTTACCAACCTATATCTTAATTTATTTATTTAGCTCTGATTATATATAAAAAGGGAGATATAAGGGGGGGAGGCAATTGACCCCTCCCGTTCACTAAAAAAATTTTTTTATAAAATATTTGATTCATATTAATGTGTATAATAATATATGTATAACTCAACTGTTTAAAGCTAACCTTCCCTTCTCCGTTAATGACATCTTTATCTGCCCTTGTGTCATATACCCTATTAGTATTTTTATTTATTAGTTGCTATTAGTTAACACTTGGTTAACATTTGCTTAATTAATTACTTATAAATAATTGAACAATGTATTTACCTCTATATTTTTGTATGGTAGGTAGAATTATTTTACGTAATATATTGCAACATAAAATATGTCTTCATTATGATATACATATGAAAATTAAAAATATAAAAAATGGTACAAGTACATTTATTTTAAACTACTACAAAGTTATGAAACTATTAAGGTTATATTGGTTTACCATAATAATTGAAAATGAATAGTTTTATTATATAGACTAAAGTAATTAGCCTTAAGTGATTACATTTATTTTGAGAATTTGAACAAAGATTAATTAAATGTTTATTTTGGAAATTGATAGAACTTTATAATCAGATTGAATGTTTATTATATTTTAATGTTTTAAATTATTTTCATATACATATATCAGGTTTTTGTTTACTAAAAGTAAATTATTAGATAGGTACTGTAACAATTTATAGATTACTAACTCATACTTTATGTCACACTCAACAAATTTGATTAGGTTAACAACACAGGAATGTTGAGTATGAGCATATATATTATTAACATAGTCAAGTTTTGAATCCAGAAGTACTAGCAGTACCTATCTCCAAATTTTTAAATAACTTTATTAATTTGATTTACTTTTGGTATAATATAACTTACCTTATAGATAAATCATAATAATTTAATTATTTCAACTCATACTCCACTATTCCTGTGATCTTTAATATACTACCCTTAATAACAGTGTTACTCAGGTGATAGTATACTGTATAGTATTATTATTAGAGCGCGGATTTGTATGCATTTGCATATTTATTCTAATTGTTTATATGATATGCTAAGTGAGCATAAAATTTATTTCATAACATAGCTATTTAACAATGAAACTTTTTTAGTGCATATCTTTGAATATTTCGACAATTACCCATTTTTTTCTATTTTAAGGGCTTATTTTACAATTTTAATTGCATATTTCATCTTTTAATGTATATTTTGATGTTTTTTTAGACATTTTTGAAATATGTACTATTGTATAATATATAATAAAAAAATATTATATTTTTATAATTTCGATTAATATTAAAATAAATTAGGTATAAGTACTTGTCGGTGTAAATATTTTTCTTAAATATGACCTTAGATCAATAATTGGTGAAATAAAATATGTATACCAAGATAAGAAAATATTGATTATAACCATTGATCATTAATTTAAATATATTGTTTTAATTAAATGTTCAAAAAATAAATGTTGTTTTGCTAATTTTTATTTTTCATGCATATTTAAACATTTTATTTAATATATTTATGCATATTTAAGATTTTTTAGTGTATATTTGGTTGGTTTTTAATGTATATAAATCTGAGCTTTAAATTATTATTATTTCAAACATTTAATGAACCTTTGTATAAATATGCTACTATATCAGTATATCATCTTCGACAATGTTAGTTTATGAATGCAAGCCATAGTACCTATCTGTAAAATATAACTTAGAAAACTATTTATATCAGTCCAATCACTTGGTCCTCATTATTAGTTGGTGTGTAATGAGAATAGCTAACCAACTACTCCTTAACGTTATAAAATTAAGTATAAATATCAACAGCCACTTTTGTTTGAAAAAACAAAGGAAGTGTGTTGTATTTTGGTGGAGATGCTGGCAAAAGTATATAATTTAAGTAAAAAGTAAAATATAAACATTAAATAAACAAAGACGTATTAATATTTCAGATAAACACATTAGATGAACGAATCAAGTCTCCACAAAGATGGTCTGTAGAAAATATTGAAAATGCCTTAAGTTCAATACAATCAAAACGCAGAATTCACTGTAGTCCCCACAGGTACTTTTATTTTGTGATACATTTTTAAATAAACAATGAAAATGTATGCCATATCAAAAATTTGTTTTGTGTATGTAGTCCATGATCAGCATTTTTTTTGTCTACATTATCGTATTTGGGCATAATATGCATCTACAAATTATTCTAAGAGTTTTGGAGTATTTTGAAACGTATTTCTTATGTTTTATCTAATAAGTTTTTAATATTTTTAAGAAATACAAGAAATAGTAAAGGACGTGATAAAGACAATAGATCATCTCAAAGTTCTGGTAATTGCCAGTGTGGAGTCTCTGACTTGAATGGTCACTGTAGTTCAGATAATTGTGGATATAATAGTGAGGATGAATACGGCGAAATTCCAAAGAAATTCAATAACATAGAATGGGCTGAAGTAATAATAGATTTATTTTAATATTTTAAAATTTAAAACTTATTTACAAGTACACAATATTTTGTGTATGCAGTTAAAATGCATTAGTATTATATATAAATTATTAATACTTAAATAAATATTATTTATTTATGATTTGCATATTAAATATTTTTCCAAACCCCAAATAAATTTTTATACAAAATTATTAACCATTATTTATGGTACTGTGGCATAAATTATGAAATTACATTAGTTATAGTTTTACTTAATAAAAATTAACTAAAAGTTACAGTGTGAGTATGTTTACAAAGTATTTAATCAATAATTTAGTGGTAACTTAATTTGTAGCTAAACATTATTTAATATTTTTTTAAATGAAATATTTTATGTCAATTTTTGAAAAATAAATACTTATCAACATTCAACATACATTTTATACATTTCAGCAAGATCGTATCTTTGAAAAAAAGTTGAAAAAACGTGGTCTGCTTTTAAAACAAATGAAAGATGACGGTGCGTGTTTGTTTAGAGCTGTATCAGATCAATTATATGGCGACCAAGATATGCACGATATAGTTCGTAAACAATGCATGGATTATGTTGTGAGTAATTTAGTGTAGTGGAACAAAACTGTTCATCAAACTACATTTTTTTTAAACCTAACTAAATGTTTTTTACAAAATAATTAGTTTTTATTTATAATGATTGTATAATTTATTTTTTCTTTTTGACAGTTCTATTGCTGTTGAATTTTTTTATCATTCTACTTGATAAAAAAAATTAAATTAATTAGCATCAATTATTTTCAAATATTAATAAAATCTTATTTTTTCCTTTAAGTTAAATGATTCTTTTTAGAAATAAATTTAAATCCATACTTTTTTAATTTTTTAACATACATTAAATTGTATACAAAAATTGCCTAATTAATGTTTAAAACTTTTTAGTCAAGTAATAAAGATTACTATATGCAGTATGTTACTGAAGATTTCAATACATACATTGCTCGCAAAAGACTAGACCAAACTCATGGAAACCACGTGGAAATACATGCCATGTCTGAGTTATATAACCGTCCAATAGAGGTTTATTGTTATGAAATTGGTAAATTAATTTAACATTGAAGTTCTTTAAAAATGTTGTTTGAAATTTTTTTTTTTTAAGAACCAATAAACATTTTCAATAGAGCTAATATATCAGAGTCCTCTAATCCACCAATAAGATTATCTTATCAAAGAGGAAGTCATTATAATAGTATTATAGATCCACATAAAGCAACAATTGGTATAGGATTAGGATTACCAAGTTTTTCACCTGGTTCAGCCGATAAAAAATTGTTAACTGATGCTGTTCGTCAAAGCGAAGATTACTTGTTAGAGCAGGTATATTATACATTAAAATTTATAGATTTAAGTATTTTAAGTATATTTTATTGATACAGTATTTTATAACAATTAATAATTATGCTAAAAATGTCTTTATAGTATTTTTATGGTTAAAATGTACATAAAAAAATATTATTATTAGTTATTGTTATTATTATACTAGCCCTATAGAAAATTAGTTAATTAAATGTTAAATGATTGTTTATGAAACCTATTATTAGTATCTGGAATATTAAAATTTATAATAATGTTAATATATATTTTTCAGGCTGTTTAATAATAATTTTTATTAATCTCAAAACTTATTTTAGTTTAGTAGGTAATAAATTCAATTAATTACTATTAAAGTGTTTAGACATTTAAATAATGGTAATTAATACCATTATTTTTATTTTTTTCAAAAGTGCTTGTTAACACCTACTTAATTTTTCTATGAAGAAATCCTATTTTTCATTATTTTATGACATCATACATTATATAATAATATTATTTTGATTTTTCCAGACAATGTTAGAAGATAAACTCAGAGCTACAGATTGGGAGGCCACAAATGATACAATTGAAGAACAAATAGCACGTGAAAGTTATTTACAATTCTTAAAAGATAATGAAAAACGAAATAAAGCAAGTTTTCAAATTTAAATATAGATTATGGTTAACATTATTAACTATTAATAATTACAGAATGATAAAGAGTCATCAGCCTCGTCAACTGCAACTTCCTCATCTATTGTCAAATCATATCAATCTCGAACTTCGCCTCCAAGATACTCAGTTGGACCTAAAACCCCACCTAATTTATCTCCTTGCAGAGATCGTTCAGAAATAGAAAATTCAACATTTGTGACATTACCTCCACATCTTTTTGGTAAATATATATTAGTTGCATATATTATCATTTCATCTTATACTTTACTTTAATCACTAAGGCATGTCAAAATGGGAAGATATTGGTATCCTAACAAAAGTGTTAGCTACTTCACAACAAGAATACCTTGATAATTTAAAAAGACAACATGATGAACACAAAGAAGAAGGAGATAAAAAATATTTATATGATACAGAAAAACCATCTACTTCTCAATGAAATTAGAAAACAATGATAATGTTGATAAGAACGAGTTTTTCTCTTCGTTTTTTATTATTATTTTTATTTTACCACCATGAGCCACTTAAATATCTTGCCCGGGTGGCCTTAAAGGTATTGTTTATATATTTTTCATTCAAACAAATTTCATATTTATAAATTAAAATAGTTTTTTTTTAATTTTAACTATATAGACTTAAGTATTTGTTTGTTATCGCTCCACCACTAAACCACTACTAACATTTGTTATCATCCCACCATCTAGCAACTTAATTTCTGTCGACTTAAATCTAAAATTTTGATACTCATGATTGATACTTCTCTTCATCTCGATATTTGATGTGTAGGTTAGTTTTGTATATGATTTATCTATGGAAAAATGGTAAATACTTCATATAATATTTGAAATTATATTTTACTAGCTGTCCCGCTCAGCGTTGCCTGAGCCAAATATTAAGTTAAGATTAACCTGAAATGATTTATATGCATTTAAACCATCTAGGTAGGCAATCCATTGCATTAGATCATGGACAATATGTGAGCAGTAAATTATCAGGTAGGCAATCCACTTGCAGTGAATTGCGGACCTCATGAAGTGCATGAGTGAAATCAGAATTAGGTATAAAAAATATTGGGACCGTTGCCTGTGCCAAAGATTTGTTTTTTTCAATCAATTTATTTACAAAAATATGTATATGATAATGTATTCTTACTAATTATAATAGTTAGAAATATGTAACTATTGACAACCTTATAAATAAACAGAGATTGGTGGTATAGCAACCATTTATAAACAAATATTTCCATTGCAAATCTTAAAATCCTTGTTTGAGCATCTCCTGGGATTAGGTTTTTACAAAATTTTCTATCGTAAAAACCATCTCCTGAAATTACGAATAATTGAAAAAAAATTGAGCGAAATTAGTTCAGTAGTTTTCTCGGTTAGCGCGGTCGTAGAAAACCCCTTACAATTTTATATAATAGTATAGATTATATTATAACCATGTTAGTATATGCTGTCGGCTTGTCACTACATTGTAGATATGTGTAATTTCAAGTACATGCTTATCTTAAAAATAGTGTTATTAACTTATTTTAAGATATTATTAAAAATCAATTTTTAATGTTAAATTTAATGTGTTATTCTATACCATATTAAAATTGGCATTCATTTTTTATAGCAAATAAAATGTGTGAAATTTTTGAATCTCTAGGAATTTTTCTTATTTTCGTATTTATTTACATTAAGTTATGAAATATTAATTATGCTACTATTAATTGTCAACAATACATTATTATTAGGGTGCAAATTTTAATGCAAATTGAATTTTTTTCTGAATATCCTAAAACAATGCTTTCCAAGCACAAATGTCGTTTCATATATCAAAGAATTAAAAAATGAAACTTTTATTTTCCATTGTTTTGCACTTTTAGAACTTCTTTATTTTTAAACATTTTTTTGACATTTCAAGTGCATTTTTAGGTTTTTAAGACATTTTTATTTATTTTTCATGGTGTTATTAGAGAATTTGATAAAATTTATTTTGATTTCCTCTTAAAAGTGTAAAAAAAAATTCATATTTATTTTGTACTTTAAATTTACATTTTGGCTTTATTGATTGTACCAGATAAATAAGATACTGGCTGTAATAAAGATAAAGCAATAAACTATTTATCAAATTTATATTGTAGTCATATTGCACTATTTACACTGTTGTATTTAGTATTGAGTTAAGTCTCATATATAACTGATTCCCTAGTGACTTTTTTAGTTTTGTTTTGTGTAATTAATTACTTATTTTAAATAATAAAATTTTTAAAATAAATCATTCTTAGGGTATTTTTTAACCATTTTTTTTTCATAAGTGCATTAAATTTTTTTAAGGCATTTTTCTTGCTTTTTAAAGCATTTAAATCCACATCCCACATAATAATTTACTTTTATTTAAAATTTCTTTAATAGTAAGTACATATAAAAATACAATTGTGTAAATGGACAGTCTTTGGTGATATATTTTATACGGCTTAGTGACAAGGCAATAGCAAACAAGCACTATTGTTTATTATACAATTAAAGTTTAAAATACTATAGTATATACTATTAATAACTTTTTATCATTTTCATTAAGCTAATTTTTCTGACTAGTTTAAATTGAAGTAAGAAAAAATGATTTTTGTTTTGAAGAGCTTTTGTGGTTTCTGAGACTACCAAGTACTAACAAATGCATCATTATTTTTATATATTATAAAGATTAGGGCTGGCCAACAAAAACGATCATGACATAATTTTGAGTTGGTTAGAACTCTATTTCATCATCTTATATAAATGGATGTTTGTTAGCTATGGACTCAAAAATTTTTGGACTGTTTTCAATAAACATTATATCTTTCTTTTAGACTTGTATTTTTTAACCTCTATAGGTCGTTGAAGGGTAGTTCTTCCATTGATTTAGTTTTTAACTCACTTGTTTGTTTATAAGGTTCCATATATTACTATTATGATTAATAGAAATATTGCATATACATATTTTTTACAAATATATTTACAAAATAAACAAATCTTGGCACTGGTAATCCTCGGCAAGACAGCTAGTTAGTGAATAAATTACAACCTTATTTTTCTTTCATCATTTATTAAATTGGAGTAATTTGATGTTGATTGTAACAATCCAGAAAACCTCAGAGTTCGATCGCAAGTCCATTTTAGTTTGTCACTCCAGATATAATATTATTTATTTTAATTATTTGTTTGAATCAGTGAAAATTAAAATTAAAAAAAAGAAGTGAAGCTCATGGTGGATTAAAGTATGTAGTCTTATTTAATGTAATTAATTTTTATCCACCTAGATAATTAGTTATATATATTTTTTAATATTCTGTATTTTTAAAACATTTGCTGCGTTTGTTAACGAACAACACAATTAAGTTAAAATAAATGGGGACTACATCCACTTAGATTTTAGTGAAGCAAAACAGTGTGTATTGATATAACATTAAAAATTCTAAATCTTTTGATTTAAAATTGAATCTAATTAATAGTTTATGAACAAAAACCAGATTTAGTGTAGCAAATGCCGGAAAAATGTGCAATTAAAATACCGAAAGGTGCAAAATCTGTATTATGAATTAAAATCCAACAATTTTTTCAATTTAGGTATGTTAAATTATATTTCTATTAGCTAACCCTGTGCACTTTATTGCCTGTACAAATTCCAATTAAATAAGAAATTGGAAAACGTTTGATCATTTATTATTTAATTTCCAGTGTAATGGTGTTCAAAACAAAACAAAATATAATAGAAAAAAAGAAAAAATTTAACTTTTAATCGGTAAATAGTATTAGTACATTTTTTTTTCTTATGAGGAACCAATTGCTAGCAGAAATAAACAAATATATAGTTATAATTTTAATAGTTGTTAAGCCAAATTAAAATAACTGATTTAATCTAATATCTAAACCTTCCTTGAATAGTCAAAATCTTTCGATTATTTTTTGGAAAAGCCTCAGCTATACAATTAATAATACTGCCCCAAGTGATATATTTAAAAATATTAATAGTTACTATCAAAATTCCAAGTATGTACCAATTATAGTTTCAACTCTATGTTGATTGGTTAGTGGGTCAGTCAAGCAGGGTGATCTTTAAATACATATATCTAAAACTATCGACTCGAAAAAAAAGAATTCATTAAACAAGATTTTCCAGATCACGGTGGCAATGATGGTTGACCCAGTATTAGTGCAATAACCACGTTGGTAAAAAAATATAGTGACCAAATATCAAATAGGTACTTGTTTAAATTATATCCAATCATAATAACTATTTTATTTTATATATTTTTATTTAAATGATATTGATAAAGGAACACAAACTAAAAATAATACTTGAAATAATTAATAATATAAAAATGCTTAACCCCTGAAACGTGTAGTTTCATACAAAATAAAACTTCATTTAAGTTAATCTATTTCATTTGATTTAGACTTATAATTTGTTTCTATAAGTTTTAGAACACATAACAAAATGTTGCGATTGCATGAAAATCTAGTCTTTATTTATTAGGCTATATATTGATATTCTATTTTATTTTTCATAAACACAGCCTTATAGCTTCATCTTAGTTTTGCCTTTGTATTTAGTTATATCTAGAGCTTATAAGTAGATACACTAAAAAAATAATTTTCTCTGTATGCTTGAATAGAATTGTTGAAATATACAATAAAAAATCTTTAATTATGCAATAAAACATAAGTTTATAATGACCATTATTTTTTTAATCATTTTACCATATTTATTACCTATAACGTTGAAACAAATTTTGTTTTTAAAGTCATTAAAACATTTGGCTAGTACTTAAATTTAAAAAACTATTAAAATTTTAAACTAATTGTTAACAATAAATTAAATTAATATAATATGTATGATTATACAAAACTATGCCAAATATTAAAGATTTCAAAATATGCAATAAAAATTACAATTTTATATACTGAATCCTATTACCTTGAAATTAATTTTCATGATAGCTAGCTAATAATTAGCTATTCACTAAATCATGTATCATGGTGAACACTTTCAAAAAGTTGCTATTGAAATTAAATAAATTATTCTGTGCTTATGTTTTTAGTAGATTACTTTACACACACTTTGTACACTCACAATGATTGTTCCAGAGGGTTTATAAAAATCACTTTTTTAATTCTAGTTTGTAAATAGTTTTTTTATGTATTTTGTTTATATAAGATAAAAAATAAATATTTGAGCTATGTATGTATTTTAATATTAGTATACATTGAATGTAAAATGTAAAATTGTAGTGTTATTCACATTGTGATTATGATTTAATAATCATGTTACCATCAAGCAAATATAATATTTTATGCCGGTTTGCATAAACAATTACTAATCATCCAATGATTCTTTGAGCTAATGGTCCCTTAAACACGAAAACATGATTAAATGGCTTATAATTAATTGATCCATTAATTTTGGTGAACCATTAAATTAATCAATTTTTTGTGTTACTTAATATAAATGTTTTACTTTTTAATAAGGATGTAAAGCTTATGTACGAAATATTTTCAATTTTGTGATATAAACGACACTTTAATTTAATTATGGTATTGGAAGTACTTTTATGTCAGATTAACGTATTATCTTGTTTAAATATATGTAACATTGTCATATTTGTATAATATTAACAAAAATTATAATTTATTATTGTGATAATAATTATTTGATTATAAAATAAGTTAGTATAATCAATACATATTTCTAGAGACACGTGTATTTTTGATAAATGAAATTTAATTTTTGTTGGATCTTGCAATTATTGAAGTATTGTGGTATTCATATTTGTCATGTGTTGATAGTTTATGTATAGTTTTAAACATCACAATATTATAATTAATAATACATACAATAGTATTTATAACAAGTTGAGTGTCATTTTTCTGCCCATATTATAATTTATATGTGATATGCATTTACATTTTAACCAGTACAAGAATTCTATAAAAATTTTTATTATAATCCTGTAATTATGACAAGATTTGTCAGATTGCAGAATAGGTATATCGCAAATATAATATTGTATTAAGAAAGCTTTTTTTATAAAATTATGTTCTTATTTGTCTTAATAAATAAATCACAAATGTTAAAATATTTTTCATTATTATTAATTATATATTGTAAATTGCATCACTGTTTGTGAGTCACTTGCAGTATTTTATAAATTCTTACATTTGCCATATTTTGGTATGTACAAAATATATAAATAAGTAACAAAATAAAGTAATCGTTTGAAACAACAATTCAAAATAGAGTTTTGTGTTATTCAATAAATATTTAAGACTAGTGTGTTTGCAACGTTGATTGGTACATTGTTTTAAATTTTTTTTTCATCGTATTTTTACCTATCTACTGAGATTTGGAATTTAATACAATGTGTGAACATTTTTGATTCTGAGTGAAGTAATGAAAAGTATTGAATTTACAATGATGTAATTTTTTTTTTGTATCGATTACCACCTTATGAAACAGTAAAAATGCTTTGATTTTTAATTTTAATATTTTTTGGTAGGATTGTGAATCTAGTTGGTATCTCGTATGTAAAGAGGTGAGGGAGAGTTCAAATGTAAAACATTTTTAGTCGTTTTTTTTTTTAAAACTAGGAAAAACCGCAATTTTGATAAAATGTGTTTTCCTTATTTTTATTAATTTAAAAATGAATATATACTATTTTTGAGTTAAGTATTCATGGATATTTGAAATTTTCGATTTATTTTGACACATGTTTAACGTTTACCTAAATATTTAGAAAACTCAAAATCAAGACAGTTTGGAAATTATTTTTTAGTTAAAAATGGTAAAATGTTCTATTTTTATAGCTAAGGTTTGAAAATTTAATACAAATTTTCTTTTAGGTAGTTCTTACTGAAACCTAATAATTATATAAGCACAATACGTTTAAAAATTTGAATTTGAAAATTTGACAAGATTTAATATTTAAACAAAGATTTTAATTAATTTGTTAAATATTCGCAGGACTCAAAAATTGTTTACTATATTATTATTAGTAAAATAAATTATTATATTAGTTGATAGCAAATAGCAATATAAAATATATATTTTGATAATATATACCTACTTAATAATAATGCTGACAGACCGTCTCTACTCAGAATTGTTTTTCGTGTGCAATGATTTACATCATTGTAATCAAATTTATCACACTCATTAAAATAACTTAAAAACTATGGAGTACTTTTGACTACTGTTCAGAAGAGTTTGAGTACCTTATACCTACTTTCCCTTTCTTATAGTCTCCCATCACAATTCACAATACTAGTTATGGGGAAAAATCTATTTTTAATATAATAACTTAAAGAAAAAAAGGTAAATTATTACCTACTTTTTTCATGAAAAAAATTTGGCTTTTGAATTAAAAAGTTTACTAACCAATTTACATTCCTAGTCTAAGCAGTGTTCATATTGAGGGCTAGTTTTTAAGCATTTTATGTATAGTTTATATCTTTTACTTATCTAATATAGTATCTATAGTGGAATACAAGCGTAAAAATGTTGTGGAAGCTGAAGCCTCTCAATATATTTCCTTAATACGTAACCTAATAGAGCTTTGCCCTCCATACTCATTCATGCCTATTTTTATTATATGAAATAATAAATAACAATAACATCATTATTTTTACTTTAGTTTCATTTTCATTTTATTATTTTTAATGAAAATGTTTACGACATATTTCAAGTCTTACATAAACAATTTAAAGTCAAATGTATTATCATTTATCAAGTTTTTAAAAAGGTAGGTATATTTAGGGCTATATTTAGAGTTTAGGTACCCCGGGGGCACTTATAAAATGCCTCCCCTCTTTTTAGAACAGAAGATAATGTGGATGTCTAGTGTTAAAAATTAAATAAAAATTATAAATACATATATAAAATTAAAAAACTTGTTATGTATTTTATATAAATAGTATATAATATTTTATAATGGTTTATTGATATCATTCATTCATGTGTTTACTTTTATACCAATTGCATTTTAAATTATAAATATACTAAAATACCTATACTTATTATCTACCTAACTAATATATTAAATACTTATGTCATGTATTTGGTATATAATATAAATATTGTATAAATAAATGTTTTATATATAATTTAATATGCCAAATAAAAAGTCCAGAATTATACATATAGATATCAAAATAAACAACAGCCAATTTAACACATTTATTTTTTATTAATTATTAATAATCATAATAATATAATAACAATATAATATATTATATAAACGAAAGCACCATTGATCAATACTGATGAAATCAGGTGTTATTAGGTGACTAATTTTCATTATTTATTTAATTATTTAAAAGAATAAATAAATAAAATCAATAATATAGTTTCATATTATTTAATGTAAAAATTAAATAACAAAACTTAAATATATAATTACAATTTTTTTTTCTTCTCAACTCTTTCTGAGTAAATATTCTTATTGTTTCACTAAAATCTAATTTATTTGTTATTGATGATTCAATAGCAAGAACTACCAAGCTGTTAAGTCTAACCTAAGTGTGGGCTACATTTTGCGTATTGTGTAAATGTGTAACGTCATATGTCACGATCAGTTAATCAAGGAATTGTTCAGCGTTCGTATACAAATAAATTTGAGAGAATGTCCCACAATAAACTTCAGTTAAATTTCCAATTATAAAATAACAATACATAGGGAAAATTAAAAATTTTATATGTAGGTATCTATAATTATTACAAATTGTTTGAACACAAAAAAAAATTCATAAAAATTTATCGTCTTCAATGTTCCACTAGGGAGACAATTGCCCACCGTGCCCCCTTAAATACAGGTCTGGGTATAGGTGACTAAGTACATACTATACTTTTAACTTTGGCTAAATAGGGCCTGTAATTAGTGCTATCCGTGATGAAATAAGTCAATATAAAACAACAAAATATAAATACGCTTTCCAGAACATTAAATAAGTAAAAATTACAAAATGCCTTATTCTTTTATGTCATGAATTTATGTTTAATGTCTATCGCATGGTGATTTCGCTTGCATTGGCGCTGAATATGTGCATGTCATGTGTATAATTTTATTGTGCAGGTTTATTATTATTTATTCATTTTGAATTGATATTTTATGTGTTCAAAGATTAATTTATTTTTAGGGGACTATACCTTAGGGTGCCTCCTCCCACTAGTTGCACTTATTTATACACCTAGTTGGTAATACTACAATACCTTTATTATAGTAGACTATAGTACCTATAAAGTAGGGATGGCCAAATTGTGGCTCCCGTCTTATTAACAAAAACCAAAATTTAATTATTATTATTATTATGTTTTTTAATTTTTTTTTTTTTAAACTATAAAATGTATTTGTAAACATTTTGGCTCTTGATATCATTGTATTTATCCATGTGGCTTGAGAACATATTCATGTTGGCCACCCCTGCTATATAGTCTATCACTACATAGATACCTATCACCTATATACTATATCGAAATAGGTAGATTTATGACTATGGACTATATAGATATTTTTATAATTCATCTTCAAAAGGGTTTGGTATTAACAAATAAAAAAATTACAACAATATTTTAAAAAGAATAATTTAATAAAATAATATTATATTTTTTAAATTAATTTTAGTATTTAATCAAACATTGTTTCTTAAAATATAAATATAGTGAGTAAATAAATAATAAATAAATAAATAATTTACTTTTTATAACTAAATATATACTCGATGAAATAAAAAAACCGACAACTGAACTGAATTTTGAAATATTGAATTGAAACTACAATACAATTTGAACTTACAAATATTTATCGATTTCTTTAATTATATTTTGCATACAACTTACAAGTATCAACATTTGTTAAACAAATTGTACGAGGTCTATAATTAAATTCCATATAGGTACAATGTAACAAATATTTTAACTTTAAGTCATTCAATTCAATAATTGATGTTAAAAGCAAATTAAGCTTTATCGATTTTTGAACTAAAAGCGTCTCGCCAATAATCAGCCGATTTTTGCGGCATAATCCTGAAAAAAAAAACAAATGTACATAATATTATAATCAAAAATTAATTGTGTTTTAATCATTTTGTATAATTCATATTTATATGGTATTATAAAACTCGTAATAAGTTATTACCTACAGATTAAAGTAAAAATGTTATCAAATGTCATTGACGATTTTTTAAAATAATATTAATTCATTGATTACCTGATGTAAACTATTTTTAAATAGTTTTCAACAAATAATATAATTTATGTGTCGATTAAAATAATGTAATATATAAGTGAGTAATATTTCTCCGTAGTTTTTTTTTTGTTTGAACGTTTTTGATTGAAGTGTGACGATGAACTTGAATTTTACTATGTTTTATTTCGTCAAACTTTTTGGGACATTTATTATTTCTAACAATTGTAAACGGTATAAAAATAGAAAATTATTTATCTAAGTATGACAAAATGTTAAAAAGTATTAAATTCCTATGCTCAGTAACTTGCAGTTTTTGAAAAAATTTTAAAAAAGTTACCTACATAATATATTACACGATTTTATAAATTTATTTTTTACTTGTTGTCTATCTTAACTAAAATTGAGTTTGTAATTACCGGTTCCTACGTCCTACCTACTGACATAATAATATTATAATCCTAATCCGTAGTCGCTTACTCCCTTACTTTACTCACATGTATACAGTATTTGTGTAATTAATTTATTTTTAAATGTAATGACGTGCTTACCATAGTATATGCATGATCAGTCTCAATACTTCTGGAACGGTTACAATGACATCTTCTCTTTTAATGCCTTGAATTGCTGCACGGGCAACTTGAGGAATCGAAACAATTGGCAATGTCGACCTTTTTGGACAATACAAAGTTATTTTCGATTAGAATATTATTCTGCCTAACGAAATCTCAAGTAAAATGTTTATACTATGCAAACAAAAATTTAAAAAAGATTAAAATTAATTTAGTATACCTAGTTATTATTTAATAATCATTTGAAATATACCTAGCAAATATTATACATCGGGTTATTAACATTAATTTGGATAAAAAAAAAAGTATTGATAAATATTGAATTAACCTAATGATTATTATAGGTATTTTCTTCGGTGATAATCATAATTTTTCCAAGATATCTGGTGTACATAATGTTTTTAGAACATAAAAGTATCAGTTTTAAATAACTATAATCTGCAATATATTCACTACCTACATACTGTAGTCCACTTTTGGTTTTCTCTATTGTTGAATATTTTAATTTGATTCTTTTGAACACCGGTAAGTATTCAATAACAATAATTTTATTCGCCGTTATATTATCAGATTCACTTATTGGGATTTGTCATAACTTCGGGCACCGTTTAAGGTATCGAGTTAATACAAGTTAAAATCCATAGAAAAGAGCCATTGAATATAATTGCATAGGACAAGTCATCGAGTATTGAGTAGGTAATAGATACTTATATAAATACGATCTAATAATTTAGTACTGTAGACGATTTAGTAATATTTGCAATTCACGTGAACAATCAAACTGAAATTTTATAGCACTCTGTTGCTTACTCACTTGACTTCCCAGTGTTTGACGTTTATCGGGGCAGAGTCCAAAAAGAACGGATGCACGGTAGTAGTTTTTATGTTGTTCGACGGGTTGGCCCTGAGTTCTTCCCTGAGACTAGCCATCAGACCTGTAAAAATGGTGACAATTAACATGAAATATAATGATACAGAGCTTTCTTGTTTTTTATTATTAAACATGAACAAACAAAAATCATTAATCGATTCGATCAAAAATCCAAATGTTCATTTTGACTAATAATTATTGTCGTACCATATAAATGTTTAGATATGTAGGTAGGTACTTAAGACTTATTAATGACGCCTTACCCGTGACACCGTATTTGGTAGCTGCGTAAGGCACGATGTTGGCCGCACACGTGAACGCGGCCACCGAGGACGTGGCGACAATGTGGCCTTCGTTGCGCTTCTTCATGGCCGGCAAAAAGGCGCGTAACATCTGTAAAGGCAAAAAAAGCGAATTGCCCAGATAAAACGACCGCGCAATGATTTAAGCACGAGGTGCATAAATAGCGGAGGAAAAGGGTACACAATTCGAACGGTCGAACGGCAATTGGGGCGTGAGATTACATACATATTATGCAGGACTGTCCTTAGGATTTGCGGGGCCCGGGGCAAAAATAATTTTTAAAATCAATTTTTTCTTTTCGAACGCGCCAAATCAAAGCAAAAATCGCTAGGTTTGGGGCCTAGACCCTACCCGCCCACTCCTAAGAACGGACTTGATAATATATTATCGGATACCGATTGAGTGTCCGGTATAACAAACGAGAACGAAACAGGACGGCTGCAGGGTTAAAAGCGGAATTTTATTATTCAAAATCGTCGTAAAAATATTGCGTGTTAGCTATATGAACAAAGAAAATCTACTTTTAAAGTGTTAAACCTATAGATACATTTCATTTTTTCCAACATATTTAAATCTATTATTTTATAAAACACCCCGCCGACCTGCGAGTTTATCCGTCTCCGATATAATTTTAGCGTAAAGGCTAAACGTTTACCAAACTCGAATACGGTCAGCAGTTGCGTATATTTACAGGATAAATAAGAGCCTACTTCAATTACCACAGAAATGATGAGTAGACATAAAGCATAAACTTTATAAAGGTATATATTATAATATAGCAGACGTGGCTAACTTAGCGGCTCTCGTCATAGTTGCACGTGGCTTACATCTTATATCAAAAACCAAAATTTACTTATAATTTACATCCATGTTGGTCATCTCTATTATATAGGTTATATCAATTAACTATAAAACATCTATCTATGGTATATGGGGTATTATTTATTATTTACGCATACGCCATTATTGCACTATACTGGTGTATATTATTTAGAAAGTTATTGAACATAATTTATATATAATATATTATATTAAACTCCCTTCCATTTATTGCTGTATGTGTTGGCATCGTGGATTGATAAAAAGTTCAATATACCATCTACAAAACGGTCTAACTCATTTTCGAAACGCTCTAGTACTCACTTATCATTTTTAACACATGACGGATATTTTTACGCAAACCAGTGACTACGGTGGCCGAGATAAATTTACTCGTACCGACAATAAAACCATCGGCGGTACAACTGGGGGACATCTGCTATACCTCTGCTTAAATACTTATTCGACTATAAGTACCAATATTTTTACTTGTACTTATACGCATGACGAAGTCGAATCGCTTTGCACTCATATATAGGTATTTTAACGACGATTGTAAACGCGCGTTTTAATATAATATTATATAATAGGTAAGTGTGTATAATATAACATTTCGTTTCGAAAGTCGTGTCCGAAACTTATCGCACCGGAGACGCGTGGTTTTATTTTATGACCCCATATTCAAAATTACGGAAACTGTATACTTTTATGAGCAATGTCGAGACTTATTTTCTGAGTGTGTTTCGAATGCGACCATTGGGATTTAAATACACCCGGATGATATCTGTATATTGTATATAATATATAGTGGTTTTGTTTCTACGGCAATGAGCTCGTAAGCGTTTCCGTTTCGCGAGCTTTTATCATATTCCTGTGGGTACGTTTTTACTGCAGTTGCGGGAGTTTTACATATTATTATTATGTTTTGGACGTCACGTGTTACATTCGAAATGTAAATTTAATGGAACGCCCCATGTATATTTATCGCGTTCCACGTAATGTTCCGAGATAATATGATGTCATTTTTTTTTAAGTATACACGTCGATTTTCTTTTCTATACGCTTTTCCATTCGTTCACATTACATCCTGTATATATTATAAATAAATATATATAGGCTGAAGTATAAGCAAAGGTTGCAAGGGTATACCTGCTGTATATAAATATAGATTATACTTCCTGTGTGGTGGATGTGTGTACTTATACGTTGGTGGTACTCCTCCTCAAGCGTGCAGTTAAACTTTATACGAGTCCGTTAGGATTAAACACTTTCCGGCTACATAATACATATTATATTATTACTACAATGAAACCTCTCTACAGTGGACACCATATAGAGAATTAAAATATGTCCGCTGTCGAGACAACGTATCCGTAAACAGAGATTTCACCTATTCACTGTGCCATTATTATTATTATTGTATATTAGCAGATAATATTATACACGTTGCGTACAGTGTGCTGTAGGCGCGTTTGACTTTTGCATAAAAAATATTTAATTGCACTAATAGCCGTGACTTTTTTAATGGCTTGCCTCGTTTAGAGGCTAAAAATACGAGTTTGTAATTATTATAGGTAGCCATAGTTGGCGTGGTATATACATGAGCGATGAGTCTATGTATCTACCTATGTTATCTGCCATCAATTTATACGTGTTCAAATAATCAAATCAAAACTGAAATCTCATCGATTATGGTCATTAAACATTGCGTATAATAATTATAATATTACCTCAGCAGATTGTATTATACAGGTAAGCACACGTACGGTTTTCAATTTAAAATAAGTGCCCGTCATCACATAAATACTAAGTGCGAGCATTATATTATACCACCTACAATGATTACAAATGCACTTTATATAGTGTGTGTCTATTGTTGTACAATAACTAAAGATGGATCATTATAATTATGTTAATATGATATAGAGCGCGTTTAAACGGACCGTGGACAATTCGACATATTATTGTATAGTTCGTATTGAATTTTTGGAATACGATTTTAATAATGTGACGTAATAACTAATAACAACATGACGTTGAAAATATACATAAGAAAAAAAATTGTATACACGTATTACGTTGTTGATAAGCTTAAAAGACTTTTTTTCGATGACTATAGATATATTTAGTTAAATATCCAATTGTTTTTCAAAGAAAAATGTAGGTATGTAGATGCCTATGTATTTCAACGTCGTTTGGTCTTAAAAGCACCGTCAAAAATGATCAGGGTCATCACGATTGTGGGCAATATAGAATAATGAGCCTTTGAACCTGGCTCATCGCACATGATATCACGTAGGTACCCTAATATAAGTAATGACCCATGAAACTATTATAGTTGTACGAGCCTATAACTGCATGGACTGACGTATTGTACACACACATATTATATACATATTCATTCTGCCATTTGTGAAACGGCTCGCGTTAAAACGATTTAATTTAACAGTTTCGTGCTGCTCGGCAATAATAATAGTTAAATAATAATAATAAAATTGTCTTTTCCCACTAATGACAAATATAATTACCAATGCAGGTACCTACCTACCATATCAACTATGTTTTCGACAACGAGACCACAACAATATTGCATTTAATGTAATTGCTGCGTTTCAACGTAATTAATTGTGAATTTTAATTTTTTATTTAATTTTACACACTCTACCAATATATTATGTGAATACGCTGTGTCATCGTACGTCTTTTTTTAAACGAAGCGATAAATTAACACTGGAAAGATATATGTTGTAATAGGGCTGAGTTGGGTCCGAAAATAAATACAATTTTAAATTGTGTTATGAATAATAGGATTCAGCGTATAAAATTATGTACTCAAATTGCTAATTAAATAATTAATTGCTGTCTAAAAATTTGTTAAATCTATTTGTTATAAATTTCAGCCCAACTATTAACATCATATTATATTAACAAATTATATATTCAACCAGAAGACGGATCATTTTAAACCACGAAAATTACACTAAACATTGAATAATTAAATTTAAGAAAAAAAAAAACATTCAAAACAGAAAAACAATTTTTAACTATACTTATTTTATAAACGAAATGATAAGTTACAAACAGTCTTAATTTGTTAAAATGTGAAGGAAAATGTTTATTTTTATGGTTTTTAACATGTGGCCCAATTAGTAGGTGTAACATTTTTGAAATTAAGACCCAACTATAGTATGTGCCGTGTAATAGGTGTCCGCTAACAGTTTAAATACAATTCTTGTTGAAACATGTTTCATAATTAGGTTTTGATTTCCGTAACTCGTGCTGTTATCCATGTTAAATGTCAATATCCATTTCCACCCGTGCAGGAGACTTTTTAATACTCCACAACATATGTAATACATAAATGAGCGTAAACAAACTGCTTAAATTATTCAAACGGGAAGGGACCAGTGTTGGGCGTAATCGATTAATTTACGATTAAATTACGTAATCGATTACGATTACTTTATTAAATTACATTAATATTATCATTAATCGTTTAATCATCTCTCAAAGTAATCAGTAATCATGATTACATATTTGTAATCGTTAATCATTATCGCCAAATTTATCGCAAATTTTTTTTTTTTTTTATATGATATTACTTAAAATAGTATGAATTTCCAAAATATCAACGATATTAAGGTCTATTGTCGTTGGTATTTATCATATATTATTGTTAGTTATTATATAGCATGTACCTAAATAAATCGAATTTACTATTTAAATTGTATTATTATTATCATATTATAATTTATGTTTATTGATTTCTATTTTCTAATAAGTTAATTAAAAGAAAGTATTTTGTTTATAAAATGCATTTTTTTATTATTTTATTGTTAATTTTGCCTTCACGTGTTAAATTTATTCATAACATCGCCCGGAAAGCGAAACCACCGGTTGCCGGATTCGAACCAGTGACTGTCCGTTTACGCACAGCCGTCTTATGCCGCTCGGCTATGACAGTACTTCAATATATAAGTTTTTCAGCACAAATTCGTAATAGAAGTATCATTAATCATTAA
>JACXSJ010000019.1:62376-84437 GCA_014851325.1 Pentalonia nigronervosa
CAGGCAACAGCCAACATTTATCTCTAGGTAGGTTAGGTCATTTATATCTAGATAGGTAGGTAGGTATAGTAGGTATAATTAAATTTATCTTATCGCATATTTCCGATAGCGATGGCTTAGCCGTTATAATTTTATCGAAATAGAAAATATACATGCTTAATTTCAAATGTGATCGCGGGCCGCATATTATGACAGGGCGAGCCGCGGGTTGAAGACCCCTGGTATAAAGCATATTTCTGTTACGTTCTATGCAAAGCATCTCATAAGTACAACTCCACGAAAGTAGATATTGTATTGTTAAACTAAACGAAATCCAAATGTTAAAAAAATGAAAATAAAAACAAGATATTTTTTAATTATTACTAATAATTAATTAAAAACACAATTTTCCATTAACTTTACTCTCATCTAAATGTATATAAAATAAAAAATATGTTCCAAGATAAAAATGTCGTCAGACAGAAAAAACAAACACATCATTGTATAGTCAATATCAACATCAATCGCTCGGCTCAGAATCTAAAACAACAACCAATTTTATACACTTAATTATTTTTAATTGATTTATTATGTTATATTTAATGTTCAATGTTACCTATTATATTAACATTTATACACTTTTTGGGCTGGATACATTTTTTGTTTTTCAAAGTTAATTTTCGTAAGATTTTTGTTACCATGATATCTTTTTTTATTATTTATATAATCATCATAAATTAACAATATAGATATATAAACTTATATACTATTTTATGATTATCAATCCTTTTAAGCTAAGTTTGTGTAGGGATTAAGAGTATACCTTTTAAATAAGATTTAACAAAAATTGATTAAATTACATTAAAAAATAATAAATACAAACAAATATAAGTAAACAAAACAAATTATCATTTATACACTATAAAAAATGCTTAACTTACAATAATGAAGTAATATTAACAATTAAAATTTAGACTAATTCTAGAAACAACCAGTTATATACAATATTTTTAACATTATCTCGATGTAAATGGATATTTTTTTTTTGCCTCATAAGGCATTAAATTAAAATAGGTAGGCCCTAAATAGTTAACAAATGATTGACTAAAAGATTTTTTTGAATATTTATCAGGAATATTATAAACTTTGTTTTCTCTTTTGTTTCCATAAAAATATTACTGCTTTTTTTTTTTATTAAACGTTTAAAAATAAACATAATTGCAATTTTTTTATAAAGTAATCGAATTGGTAATGCGCCTAAATTTAAGTAATATAGTCTAGTCAATCCTTCCAAAGTACTTTTATTTAAACAAGTTTGTACAATATTATTTTGATTAATTTGCAGCTGTTTTAAAATGCCAATCCAATCCATACTAATAGATCATACTGATAGATTGACTGTTAAAGGCAAAATATATCGTACGTATAGTTGTTTTTGGTATCAAATTTTTGAGTTTATAAAATTTATTTGTTATTGCGCGTAGTTTCCCTACAATATTATGCAAATGTTGATGTCATCTTAAGTTGTTATCAAAAATAATCCTTAAATACCGTATTCTTGAGACTTTCTTTAATATTTTTGCAAATGTGTAGGTTGCATATTTTACTATTAGTGCAGCTATGTACTGTTATTGCGCGTTTATATTTATGAAAGTCTTATTTATTGAAAAATTCATGAATATTGTTTTATTATCATTTAATATTAGATTTTTGTCATAAAGGCATTTATAAACTTCATTCATATTAACTGTGAACTTTTACATTATATTATTTTTATATTAACTTTTAAATTAACGTCTTCCCACGATTTATCCGTGAAAAGTAGACAAGTATCATTAGCGTATGAGACTACTCGATCATCCAAATTTAAATCACATACTGAGTTTATGTATAAAATAAACAAAATAGGACCGAGAACATTTCCTCGAGGAACACCATATTCAATAAAATTATTTTGGCCTATAACATTATTTTGACTCTTTTTTTTCTATTTGTTATATAATTACGAAACCAATTTAGTCTGAGATCATTTATTCCAAAACTAGGTAATATTTATAGTAGAGTTTTATGATTAAAAGTATTAAAGGCTTTAGCTAAATCCAAGAAAATAACTATTACTTTGCTACCTTTATGTAGTTCATTATATATAAACTGTGACGTACTATAAAGGGCGTCATCAGTACCTAAGCCAGGTCTAAAGCTAAATTGATTTTTGGATAACAGTTGATTTTCTCCCAAAAAAGTAATTAACCTAATTTTAGTTATTTTCTCTAAAATTTTGGAAAAATTTATCAGCAAAGATATTAGCCTATAATTGTTTATATTTTTACAATCCTCACCCTTTAAAAGAGGCTTAACTACCGCAACCTTAAAATAATTAGGAAAAATATTTTGTTGTATACTTAAGTTATAAGCATAAGCTAGTGGATTAACTATCAATTTAATAATATGTTTTAATATTTTGATTGTTACTCTGTCAAAACCAGCCGCAGTGTCATCTTTAAAGTTATCGACAAGTTTTAAAATATCTGAGTTTTCAATTTTTTTTAATAAATAAATTATTGAAAAAAAAATTATTATTAACATTTGAAAACTCTTTGTTCAACACATTATAGGAGTTCCCAGCTAAATTTTTTTCTATGTTAATAAAAAATTCATTAAAAATATCTGATACTACTTTCAGCACCATATTTGCATTGTACACCTTGTCATTACTCGTTATAGTTTCAATCTTATCCTTGCATTTAGTTTTAGATCCCGTTACTTCATTTCCTTACACATGGTTACTTATTAACATTTTATTGTTCATTAATTATCATTTGTATATAAAAGTAGAAGTATTTTTGATATTTAGCATTATAAAAACATATTTATGATTCATCGACTTTCCTTGTAAAAGAAAAATATTAAATAGCATGCTACGTTTATCTATATTTTTTACTGAGATATTAACAATTGTTGAAGATTTGGGTCAATCGTATAAAATTATTCTGTAATTCAAATTCTCAAAAGAACACAATTGAAACAGAAATCCTCATCAATCCTGATAAAATGAAAATAGTAAAACATGGGTACAATTATATATTTTAATAGTAAGTACAATTACAAAACGTAACAAAATCTCAATTCGATTAAGTTTATTAGGTAACAATTTTTTTTTATCTTTCGTATAGCACTCTATGTTTATGGTCTTTTTATTATTAAGGTGTTTCCGAAGAGTTTCTTGAGATTTATTATCATTGGATTGGATTTTATTACTACGTGTTTATTAGTAATAGCAGGTATACAAGTATTCTTAAATAGTTTTTTTGCTAATCATATGTTATTCTTAGTAAAACTTCTAAATAATATTGAAAAAATCAGTTTTTTTAGCAAATGAGACAATCGTTTCTCCCACTTCCACAACCATACTTCCGTATTAAATTATTATAAAGAAAATAAATATACACAATGACAAGATGTTGCAATCGTAATGGGAAGAATTACAAATCACAAACCACCTAAAATAATTAAGAAGAACTTAAATAAATGGCATAATCTACTTAACATATCTCTCTGTTTATACATAATTACTACATGAGCAAGAATCTTAGAGTACCCGATATATATAATCTTACCCATACAAATGTTACCGTCAGTGATGTAATAATTTTGGCAACAACTTAAATGCCTAATCAAAATCATTTATGTCTAACATTAGTAGACGATATCGTCATTGTCTAGGTATAACATACAAAATAGAAAATGTTGTAAGAATCAAATATTTTGTTATCCAATACATTTACATCGATGACTAGGATAGGAAAACTTATATTAATATCTACTACTGGTAGATAATGTTGACAATTTTCGTCTAACAAAATATTTAAATCGGGTTCGAAATTTAAATTGACGCTGCACAGTGCAGTAATGCACAGAAAAATCGGTTGACCATAATAAATAATAGGTATAATGATACCTATCAGTGGCGTAACTAAGGGGGATCAGAGGGTGCGGTCGCACCCAGGCCCGTTCGTATAGGGGCCCAAAGAAATACATTTTTTCTACTATTAATTACTAATAAAAATTAAAAACTACATATATATTTTTCTATTATAATATACTATTGAACAAATCATTTTTTTTTTATTAATTCAAAATTGTTATATATTATCACTATTTTTATATATGTCCATATGGGTATGAATATTATTATATCAACGTATTACCTAATGTTCATGAGTACGATACTACAGAAAAAACAATATAAGGTTTAAAGTTTTATCATTACTGTTAAACGTTGGGTTTTATTCCTAACATATATTTATTAATAGACCGGTTATCAATCGACCGTCTGTCATTAATCATTACGTTATCGTTTTGATATAATTTGAAATCTTTATTCATTAGTTTGTTCATAAAGTTTGTTGTAGTCAGTCGGTCAGTCGGTGACAATCGCATATATTTTAGTACAGCCGTATTCAGTTTTAATTGAATACTTGTTATTCAAGTGTATAATTTTTAAAAATTCGTATTTGAAAATGAGTAAACCTATGAGTGGAGCACAAAAGAGCAAAAAAAAATTATAAAACAAAAATTAATAATTGTCATCGAAATCAAAATTCTTAACTCATTACAAATTGTATCACTATTGCTACAAAAATCAGATATAGACTTATTTAAAGCTTTTGAATTGCTTCAAACAGCCTTAAATAAAATAAAAGAAATGAGTGATAAATTTGAAGAAGTGTTCGAGGAAGCCAAAAAAATAGCCATTTCGTGGGCAGTTGAGTCAACATTCACTAAAATAAGAAAAAGAAAAATTACTAAATATTTTGATGAATTAAGTAACGATGAACGTCTCCTTGATGCTGAACAATATTTTAAAACACAAATTTACTATCGTACTCTGGATATAATTATCAAACAACTCGAACACCGCTTTAATGGTATGAACCAAGTAATAAAACGTTTTGCTTCAATAATACCAATTAATATATATTCAATGAATGAAAATGAACTTACACATTCAACTACTTTTTTAGTAAACAATTATGAAAATGATTTAACAACAGATTTGGTCAATCAAATTATTCAATTTAAACGTTTGTTTGAAAATCAAATTTCAAAATTAAATTCTGTACATGATTTGGCAAAATTTATAATTATAGATAATTATTTAATAGCGGCAAGTTTTCCAGATTTATGTACAGTTTGTTTTCTATTTTGATAATGCCAGTAACGGTGGCAAGCGCAGAAAGAAATTTTTCAAAACTCAAAATAATTAAAAACTATCTTCGAAGTACGATGTCCCAAATTCGTTTGTCAAGTTTAACTATAATATCAATAGAAAGAAAATTGCAAAAGAAATTAATACGTCAGATATTATTTCTACTTTGGCAAATAAGAAGTCCAGAAAAATGTTTTAAGTTTTGAGTTTTATATTTATTTTTATTGTTATTTGTTACAACTGCTATAACTATTTACTAATTTTTTTGTATATACATAATATGAAGTATTAAATTAATAATAAATATCCATTATTAATTGAATTATTATAAAATGATAAAATTTGTATTTAATAAAATAATATGCAAATATATTAAAAAAAATTTTTTTTAGTCATTTTAGTAAGGTAAATACACTCCCTCAGATCTTCTTAATATATATGCCTAGCCGAAGGGGCCCGTTAAAAATATCACTCTCGGGCCCAAATTTTGAAGTTACGCCACTGATATATATGTTATGCAATGTGCGAGTGTGTCTACAACTATTATAACAATTAAGTTGTCCGTTATCGTGATTCACATTGTATATCTAGGTACAATAAGATAGATGTATCTGATGGATGTCTATCTTTTACTTAATATACTTACTACACTGTACGATGATCGACATAATTATTATTACATTGCACGAAAGTATATTATTGTTAGTATCTACTAGTTAGATAAATCGATTTTTCAAAGCAGACCCGTTTCTAATTCAACAAAAAAATCCAATAAACATTTTTATCAATTATGTCTAAAAAAAAAGCCGGAATTATCGTTATTGCCTGAAATTATTTTGCATTAACGATATTTCTTAGTCAATATTGCGTACACAGTATAATTTGATTGGAAATGCCGTTATTGGTTAGTTCATATGTATTACTAACGTCAATTCTTCAATTTACGTCTTTTATGGTGACATAATATAAAACATATTATATTACATACTAAAATACGATGAACAATCCTACTACAGTCAATGTGATGAATTCCCTTACCATAAAGCACATAGTCCTATACATTCTCCGAAAATCGTTATTGCAAGAAGCATGCTAAAACACCCCTCAACAATTAAAAACACACACTCAATTTACGGTTTTTTCGAAACTATCAGTGTTGATAATTGATACCAATTACCAAAGTTTAAAATTATGATACCTATATGTAAATAAATGTAACAACAAATATACCCATTGGACATTGTAGTGTTGTCATAATATTTAGTAAAGTATATTTTATATGTAATTAATGTTGATGTAAATGCAGGCTAATGCCCTATTCCTATAGCTGTCAAAACCTTTATTCCTGATAAAAAAAAAAAAGGTGATTAGGGGTACCGCTCTGCTGTACAGTTGGTGTCTAGTACGTCATTTTAATTCAATGATAGAAAATCATTGTATGCAAAAAATGATTCTGAGCCAAGACATCTATCAGCCTATATTACTAAGTATATTTTATATTATTATTTATTGTTATTAAAATAATTAATTTTACTATTAATAATACATAGTGGTGGCTCTAATTAAAATTAGGAAGTAATAACATACAATTTTACTATTAATCTTGACGTAGATAGGGAAAATGAGGGAATGACGGCAAGTGGATAATGCGGGTGACGAACATATTTTATATTATCTGATAAGTGTTGTTTATCAAAACCTAATATATACCAGATATCTCAAACTGATAAACATAATTTTTCCGCCTTAAATTTGTAATCAATTTTTTTATTACTTTTAATTTAATATTTTTAGAAATTGTTAACCATCTCAAGATAAGAATTTTTATTTTTTTTTTCAATATTGATAGTATCAATTACTTCAAAATATTACAAAGATTGTAATTATGTGCTCAAAATTTACTTAAATATTATGGTTTTGATGTAAATATATGCATTTTAAAAAAGTATGATAAGGGGATTAACCGGTAATATTGAATTGAGTTCCATAAATACTTTTAGGTTATCAGAGTTTATCAACATTTCTTAAAACCAAGTCGCTTTCCACTCATTCCAGAGTAAAGAAACTAAACGATACAGAGTTATGATAAAAAATCTCCACACTTTTACGGACGTATTATTCATAAAAGATAAATTATATCCTTGGGCTTCCAACCAAGAATTATTATGAATATACGTCACAGACAATCTAAGTCACCACTTCCCATATTTTTTATCAACTTAGAATCTGATAATAATAATCCAGATATCTTTAAGCTTATCCTCTTATACTACTCAAAAATAAAAATTGAAATCCCTCATGTCAGAAAAGACATCCCCCCCCCCCCCCCCCCAATGACTTTACTGTTAATCATATGGTCACTTACTGCAACCACCACCCCAGATGTGTTCACTGTGGTGATTCCCACTGCTTGTCCCAACACCAAAAATATCGAAACCAACCAGCCAAAGGTATCTTACATGGAGGCCCTCATCCCATCCACTACAAAGGTTGCTCAGTAGAAAAACCGGAAAACTCTTATCATTAAACTCTTGGATTAAAAAATCCTCAAACTACCAAGTATCTTCTACCCTCAGTGTCTCGAACAACATAATGGATCAACCCCCTTCATTACGGAATTTAAGTCACTAATCAATCTTCTGATATCTTTACTTACTTTACTTATCGAAAAACTCATCTAAAACAACGGCCGAAAATAAGTTATCTGCTTTAACCATTCTTCTATAGAACCCAAACGGAATCATCAACAACACAAACGAACTTCAATTTATTCTTTTTTTTATTGAAAATATTATGGATCTTAATCAAAATTTGAAGGAGTTATTTCTAAGAATAATTATTTTTATTCATTCTTTCTTGGTTTTACATCAAATACAAAATAAATGTAATATTCTACAGTCTATAGTATTTATTATATTCAGAGATAATTTATAAATATATAAATATAAATTACTATAATTTTCAAATTATCATAGCTTATTACCATGTACCAGAGTTTGCAAACTTTATGATTATAACATTATGTATGACAAAAAAAAAAAAAATTTTTTTTTTTGTATCATTATTATTATTATTATTATTGTATTTGTCTGTGTTTAAATGCAATTTTAAAAGTATTTTTTACTGTTATGAAATACAATTAATATTATTCTAATATTCTATTACATTTGTCTTTTTGTAAATAAATTATGATAGATTAGAAGGCATTTAACATTTATTGAATAGCTTATAGTATATAAATCTAAAACTGTTAGAGAAGTATTTTCTTGTCCATTTAGAATAGCTTGTCATTAAATTGTATAGAAGCTTAAAATCGACTATTTTACCATCTACTCTAAATCAACATAGTAGTGTGATTGATGATCGTCATTGATGGTATATTAAATTAGCTACTGCAAATTGCTATTCAGTCATCTGGAGGACTCGAAGGGTGTTTATTTTATGAGCAGCATCGTATGCAACAATACAAGATGATCCATTAGTGTCTACACTTATTATTTAGAAGTTTTAATATTTTTTTAAATACAATATTTGAACAATTTGGTGTCATTGCGAAACAACATTTTTGAAAAAAATTATATTATTTATAATTTTTTATCTTTATCATTTTTAAAGTTTTATTACTTTTCGAATGATAATATATATTATATTTTTTAATTTTATATTCCCCAGAAGAATATTTTTTGAAGTATTTTTATACATAAAAGTTGAGTTTATATTTTAATCAATAGTTTGTTACCTAGTTATTAGGTACTTATAAGTAGGACATACTTTTTAGCACCTAAAAATACCAAAATAAAAATAATTAAAAAAAAAAAATTAAAATTTTTATTTATTTTTATTAATATTTTTAATTTTTATAATTTGTTAATAGATACATATTCGGAGTATTTCTGTAAAATTCTACTCAGCTTATCTAAACTTCAAATACTCAAAATTCGATTTTTATGTAGATATATAAATAATCCAACATAATATTTTACTTAAGAATATGAAATTAAATCTATTGTCGTTCAAAAAAATAAAAAACTTGAAAAAAAAAAGATAAAATTGATTTTTATAATTTTATTTTTAAAAATGTAATTTTGCTATGTTATTAGTTTAGTACTTATCAAATAAAATTATGTAAAAAAAAAAACATTACTGGAAAAGTTAAAAGTTAAAAAAAGAGTCTATATAAATACGAGTGGATCATCTTGTATATAATATTATATATCTGTAATATTTATGTTATATATATATATATATTTATCCACAGTTCTCTAGTCTACAGACTACTTACATTAATACCAAAATGTGGTTACGTGCAGAAATACCACTATAACGTATTGGTGGATATCCGTGTTATATGAATTATATTGTGTTCTAGAATAAAATAGTAAATGATATATTTTAATTAGTTTTATGCTAATATTCTGAAAAAAAAGTAAAATAAATGTGGTTTTTATATGACATAATTATTGTATAGCATGCCATCTTGAAATATTCAACAAACATTTGAATATACTTAACGTCATAACGGTTACCATACTTATAATTAACATAAAATACCTATATTATTGTGATATTCGACGGCATAAAATATGGTTTAGTTTATATCAAAACCAAATCCAAAGTGAAATAAAAGATTATATATTCAATTTATTTTTATTTTTATTTTCTTAAGCTGTTGGTTTTTGTCACAAATTTTTATATAGTATAGTAATTATAGTATCTACTATTAAAGTTAGCAACAACGTAGTTTATTTAATTTATTTCAGAAAACTATTAGCCTTTAGGCGCTTATAGTAGGTACCTAACTTATCTTAGTATTTCTATACCAAAAATAATATCTATAATAATAGAATATCTATAATATCTAAAATAAATATTTGTATGACAACCAGATTTCATTGTATCTGGTTATCACGTATGTTAATTATTAAAAAAAATACCGAATATATGTTATATTGCAATTTACATAAATAGTTTATTGTACCAATTTTAAGGCTCATAAATTTGTTTGTTATTTTTTGTACAGTACAAGTGATTTTTACTTGAATATTCAAATTAAACACACCATTATTTAGCCTTATGATGCGTAAACTTTAATTCGTATCCGCAATTTCCTTATGATTTTCCATTTCCGTGAAAAAACACTTTCTGGGAATTGACCATCCTACAGACTACTTGTGATGTCTGCTTTAGATTCACCATATATATAATAATGGAACAACAATTTGTACCGAATATGCCTGCATATTGGAATGCGATTGCAGATTATGTAGATATTATTTTTTTATATTATATGAGATGTCAAAATGTATACTACGCTGATTAAAATATCATAATCTCAAAGTATAAGCATAATTTTATTACATACATTTTCGATTATAATATTGATAATATATATATATATATATATATATATATATATATAATGATCTAATAAATTCTACTAAAAATTCTTTATTAAACAATTGTTTATTATTTTTTTTTTAATGTTATTTATGCCATATATTACTCCTGTTTAAAAATAAATTTAAGTTTGTTATTATTTGACTTTTTATGTATATAGTCTTAACTAATTTTTTTTATGTAGTTGGTTAAAAATTTTTTTGCCTAACTTGATTATTAAATATGATAATATTATGTTTATTTTATTTTAAATTTGAAAAATATGTGTTTCTTTCAAAGTTTTGATTAAAGTTTTTATTTAGACTTATAAATATCAAGTGTTTGTGAAATTAGGAACAGAAAAATGAAAAATGAAGAATATTATTTCGAAAATAATAAGGCACTTTGCATATTAAATGCAGCTTACGTTACATAAGCCAAGCATTTATTTATATATTAAATATATAGGTACTAATGATTTTTAATTAATTATTACTTTTTATTAAGTTTAAATATTCTACAAGCATAAAAAAATCTTTTTAGGTATATATATATATAATATAATTATTAATGACATTATATAAGTAGGTAAGTCATTTAGTTTTTGAATCAGTTATTAGTCCAGTCAAGGTGACTCACTGAGGTTTAGGTGCTTGGGTATTGAACAAAATAATTACAAATGCAGGAAATATGTTTATACATTATTTGAAATTTATAAGTATTATGGAAATTAAACAAGGTTAAATATTTAAATCAAAATTGTATTTTTTTTCCAATAATGATCAGTTATATAAATGTTATTATTGAAATCTGGTTTTCGGAATTTATCGGATTCGGAAACTATTGGCGTTAAAATATTTACTCTTCTATTATTATCCTGAAAAATAATTCCGTTATTCGTGTTTTGTACATTAATAGGTGGGTATTTAAAGTTAATAATTTATATTTCTCTCTGTTTCATACGACGTAAACCCTCCGTTTATATTCTCCGGGGAATGAACGATGACTGTAACCAATAATACAGAAAAGGGAAGCTTCGACAAACTTTTTTTTTCTAGATTCACATTAACCATTTGCTTGGAAAAAAGTTCCCGACATTTATCGGACCCTATCATAAATTTAACGAATGAGTTTGACCGGCCTCGGGTTAAATAATTATAAACACTTTTACATCCCGAGTTCTGACAAATATTTTTTATTGATTTTCAATAATGTGTAAATGGTTTTTTTTTCAAACATTTTTTTCGGGTTTTATTGAATTATACATTTATACTGTTATAGTCTATGACAAAAAATGATACTTGATATTTATTCCATGATCCATCAGTTATGTAACTCTGCGGTGTACATTTTGTATTTAATTTATAAAAGCTATTACAGGAGTTCCTAAATAATAAAGTGGGTTGTTATTAAAACTTTTTATGTAGTTGCCTATATCTGTGCAACTTTTTAAACAGTAGATTGCAAATAAAGCTAAATAGTAGATTTTGTATTCGAAAATGATGTGTAAAATAAAAGCTATCTGTGAACATTGCAGTATTTCTGGCAAAAATTTTCATAAAGAAAAGTTTTCTTGAAACGATTTGTTGGTTTTCAAATTTAATTGTTAAACTTCTCCAAGATTCTGGTAATTATATCTAGAAACTATAGAAAGCAATACTATACTATAAAAACTTAAAATTTGCACGGCCATAATATATTACTAATTTGTACTATAATATTATTAAATGGTGCCACATACGATAAATTATTGATCAATTTTCGATAGGTATTTATTGATAATATTATTGACCATATGCTGACTGTATAGTATTCAATAAATTGAAAATATCAAAACTATTTCGATAATCTTTTATTGATAGATTAACATTGATTATGTATCGATGTCTGACGCCTATACTGCTGTCTATCGTCAATAGGTATCTATTTTTGGGAAATTGTTTAAAAAAATATTCTTAAATTATTTTATAGTGATATTAAAATATTATATTTAGTTTTCGAATATTTACTTCACTAGTAAAATATATTCATTATAATCATACAATAGTTATCATATACTATATTTTGAGTCGTGTTACCAGTGCAGAGCTTTCTAGTAACATATAGATAACTTTAAATTATTTTGGTATGTAAAATTTTTAATTATATCATTAAGTATAGGTATCGATAATTTTTAATCGCTAAGCGTACATTTCTTTTTTTTAGTGCATTATTCCGGATCAATTTATATTATATATGATAAATTATCAACTATTATAGTATATACAATGAACGAATTATTAAACATACCAAAAACATATCACACAGTATTTTTCATCAATATATTAAAAATATTTAGTAGTTTTAAAATAAAGATCCGATGAAATTAAATTATTTAAAAGTAATAATATAGTTGCCGTCAATTAATTGCAGTCGACTTTGATAACAATGACCCGGTCGAGGATAGGTGAATAAATTATTTGACCGTCACATAATATCTATGCTTGGTAGGGCGCCGGGTTGTCTGATAAAATTATGAAATATCATTATCTTTACCAGAGTTGTATTTGATATATATTTTATTTTTTTTTTTAAGAGGGGGAGAGGCTTGATCGGTGAGTTAATTAGCAGTTTTAATTATTATTTACTCTGGATTTAAATACCATCTTTTTACAGACGTTCTCAATAACAAAACCTAAGTCAATAATATAATACAAATATTATAATTTTTAAACACATATAAGTATTTTAAATTTAAAAAATGTTTGTAGAAAAATACATTATAATATGATGCAATTTAAACTTCTCACTATTCCACTGCCGCCAAAGTTTGTCGTCGACAAAAATATCTCAATACATGTTGATTTAGAAGTTATGGTTTTTTATTAAGGTTATTAAATAATAAATATTTAATTATAATCATTTATAATATAATATACCAAAATATGAGTATCTATCAATAATAATCTTAAGTTGTCCTTATTTCTACATATACTTAAATCTGTAGCTACACTAAGAATCTAAAATGTAATTTCAATAGATACTTGTCCACCATGCTACGTATAATAGCAATACATTACAACGACAGCGGTTTATTTACATACGACATTAACTCAAAGTTAGTATAACTAACATTGTGTGGTCTATAGAAATCCGCATGATCATTTTGTTAGCATGACTAAAAATGCCCATAATGTACTATAAAAAGTGTCATAATATCGGATAAGGTCAAGATGAGAGAATAAAATATTAGGTGTATAACCGAGTACCCATATTTTGTAAAAAAACGTATTTATTTAAGTATAGTCAAATCAAATAAAAATGACTATGTCTCATATCCAATATTATACGCAATAATACAATACATCCTCAATACAAAATTATATTATTAATAGTTAAAGCATAATAAATGTATAATACCCATAAATAAGTAAGCAATTAGATTTTAAATATATTTACTGAATAATATCAATTGTACGCAGTACTCTTCGGATGACAAGAAAAAGGCATTTATTACTGGTCCCCTTCAGCAGTGTCGTTACCACACAACTGGTTTCTATAGTTCTATATACCGCGTATTATTTATTATTTATATTAAACTGTCATTATAAGATATTGTCGTCGATGAGCCGGAAGCGTTTTCCTCGGGGGCCGTGAACCGCTGCGGTATACTCAATACCGAGATGGGTATACACACACACAGCATAAAATGCCGATGTCCCGTCCCGGTATTTATCGGCCGACGAGATAACGCGCGTGCGAACGGTACATTTCGGCGTCTGCGGCGACCGTGCGGGATGTGTGTTTGGTGGTGCGTGCGCGCTCGTGTGTGTATGTGCGGGGGGGGGGGGGTAAATAAAAATAAATTCGAAGCTTTTGCACGCGTACACACAAATTTTGTTTAAAAATTCAATTAAACGCCCGACGGTTAGACATATACGCGGACGCGGCGGGGGTGGGAAAAAAATGCTGGCGATGTGTGTGTGTGCGTGCGCGCGCACGTATATAATTTTCCCCTGGGCATAGCGTGTCGAAGGTTACGGGCACACTTAGCACGGGAAACTCGTCCGCTGGGAGTATCGGCGGCGGCGGCGGCGGCGTTGGTGCAGGGTCCGATGGCCGTATAACTAATAATATCGTAGGCCCGACTTTTCGTGTGAGGTGCTGCGCATGCGCACGACTTAAAAATAATATATAATATACAGGGTGATTCGCCGAGCATCACTCCCGTCACCGTTTTTCATTTAACAATGAATTTGTTTTCAAATTCTGGATTTCGAAATTTTTAAGTATAGACACCCTACTGGCTACTTATAAGGCCCAGCGTATTTTCGAATCCAAAGACCTTTCACATAATTTAGTGAGCAATGCCGTAGACAGAAATTTAATATAGGAGGGAGGGAATTACTGATTGCACTGAGTTAATTAGGTAAACATAGTATATTTTCTCTATAAGAAAAATTTATGAATCATAAATATGTTTTAATGTCGAATATTAATAATACAAAATATAAATAGTAATACTAATAAAATGTTAATAAAGAAACTATGGTAACAAACATTTTACGAAAATTCTCCAAGAAAAAAAAGTTGTATCCAGCCCAAATAACGAATATTATATATATTATTTTTATTTTTATCGTGTCCAGTCCTTTATATATCATCGTGCTGATAACCATGATGTATATACAATTTTATATACATAGCGCTTCTAACAGATATTTTGTTGTAATATACGTATAAGTTATATACAAATATATCAGTACAGCTTATAACCAATAACCATGTTAATTATTCATTGTGTCAATTACTGTTTAGAATTTAATATTTGTTAAGTATTTTAGTATTAAAATTATATTTTTATTTTAGTATTTTTAGTATTTTAGGTACTAATAAATTTAAAATATTAGTACGTAATATATATTATATATAATATCAATATTAAATATAATTTATTATTGTTTTTAAATTATTATCATCCCTTATTATCTATTATTATAAACCTATTTAGAAGACATGTTACTGTGAAATTCCGCAATTGTTGAGTGTTGACAATCACCGCTTAATATCGTCATACACCAAAATTATTGATAAATATTGGTATATTGATTAAATTTGTACTGTTTGTAAACATTTACTAGTGAATGTCAACATTTATATAACGATATTGGTGAATGTTAGTATAATGCTGGTATTATTTATCTGTATATATAAAACAGTAAGCTGATTGACTGACCTATCAACGCACAGCTCAAACCATTGGACAGATTGGACTGAAATTTGGCATACAAATAGCTATTATGGCGTAGGCATCCGCTAAGAAAGGATTTTTCGAAATTTTGATTTTAAAGGGTTGAAATGACTAAAAATATTTTTTTACATGTAATTTGTATATCTATATATTCATATAATATATTTTTTTTGTGTATGTTACCGGGGTAACATAATACAGCTTACTGCTGGATTAGTTTTTTAGATTTTTCCGTGTTTGGTTTTTGTTGTTAGGAGCATTCATTTAATGTTGTTTAATTTAATTACCTAAAAAATGGTTAAAGAAAGTCTTTTAGTTAACGGAGAACTTGAACAACATACTGCTGTCCCCATTGTTGGCGACGGTGCCTGTTTATTCCGAATTCTTTCTTTTTTAATACACGGAACACAAGACAATGCGATGGAGGTGCGATCACTAATTGTCGGACATGTGGTGAACGACTGGACCAAGTTTTCAGTTATGTCCCACAATAGAAATGGTGATAGTTACTCAACGACTAATGAATATTATGCTGATATGATAAAAAATGAAACTTATGGTGAGCTTTGTGAATTGATAGCAGCGGGATGTATATTTCCATTTAATTTTAAAGTTTATCGAAATGGTATCTTATACACGGAATCCAGATCTAATGATTGTCCAGTAAAGCTTTTACGATTTGGACAAGATTTGTCCAATGGACATTTTGATGCTTATCTTCCTACTGCTGCAGAAAACAATACTCAGAGTCGTATAGAGGAACTGGTCGATGAACACGAACATTCACCTATTGCATCTTCAGTACACTGTAACATTTCTGCAAAAATTTCACTATCCCAATCAAGTGAAACAGATCAATCTATTTCGAGAAAAAAAAGAAAACATTTATTGTTTTTAATTTATTTCTATTTCTATTTTTTATGAGGGTATACTTGGGAGAGGAAAAGTTTGCTGGTAGATTTGCAGATCTTTTACTTAAAATTGACAATGGTGATTATCCATCGTTTGATAAAATGATAACTATCCCAGAAAATTTGTGCACAGTTGTAACTACGGTTCAGGATTTAATATCAAAAATTTATCCAGATATTGCTCATATTCATGATAAGCATATGGAATGGTTGTGTGAACATGCTATACTCACTCCAAAAAATGACCAAGCGGCGGCTATCAATGATACACTGCTGATGTCTTTTGAAGGGGAAGAAAAAGTATATACTTTGATAGATACGGTGGTCAACATAGACGATGCAATTAATTATCCGGTTGAATTTTTAAATTCATTGAAACCACCGGGTATGCCATATCATAGGTTTATTCTGCGTGTGGACACACCTATTATGTTATTGCGAAATTCGAAACCACCTAAACTGTGCAATGGGACCAGGCTTAAAGTCAAAGCTTTACATCGCAATATAGTAGAAGCCACAATTTTAACTGGATGTGCGAAAGGGGAAACTGTGTTTGTACCACGAATCCCTTTAATTCCGAATGATCATCCGTTCAAATTTAAACGATTACAGTTTCCCCTCAAAGTCTATTTTGCAATGACTATAAACAAGTCTCAAGGCCAAACTCTCAAATTTGCAGGAATAGATTTGCGAGAAAACTGTTTTTCACATGGCCAGTTCTACGTAGCTTGCTCACACGTAAGCTCACCCAGTAGCTTGGTAATTTTGTCGTCTATTAATAGATCAGCGAAGAACATTGTCTACAAAGAAGTTTTGTAGATAACATTTTGAAAAACTATCAGTAAAACATTTATTTTGAAACTTCAGTGCTAAAATTTATCGTGAACAAAGTTTCGGCCGCTAAAAGCTATAACTTATAGAATAGGTTATGATAATAATTATTATCTTAAAAACTAAATTAATATGTATAAAATATTATTTCAAAAATCTTAATTAATTTAAATTTCAATAGATTAAACAAAATTTAATCTTGCTAGGTTACATACATTTTTATACTTAAACCCGGCAACGACGGGTAATTTAGCTAGTCTGATATAATCATACTATCTAATATTCTAGTACCTACCTATTACCTAATATATAGTAAAGATATATTGTACAAATTGATGATTGAAAAATGTTTTATTACCTTACCCTGCAATTTATTATATCAGGATAACCGCCATGCTATGCTGCCTCGTTAACATTTAGTATGATATTGTCATTCAATGTAGTTATAGGTATATTTTATTGTATACGACTGATTTGCATAAAAACCAAAACATTTTTTTTTTTTTAATGGAAAACATACGTGACGTATTTTATAATAAATTTAATAATTTAGTATTTAAAAATGACATGATAATTCTTTTTTTCTATCGACTGAAAAATATAAATTTTAATTAGTGAAGTGAACATTTCATTAGATAAATCTTAAATCTTAAACAACGTAATGACTATTGACGTTTTAAACGGTATGATGTTTTGAATATAATGGGGAGTATTAAACTTATAGTTTCTTTAAAACCAGGAGAAACAAATATAATATATTATGTAAAAAATTAAGATATATTTGATATTATTCAACAAACACAAATTTAAACTGGACACAGAGAACGTACTCGGATGATACAATGTATGTACAAAAATATTACATATAAAATTGTTATGCTGTATTTGAGTTTATGCATTCAATGTCAAACAAAACAAAAAGCACCTAGAAAAGGCATTATTGTGAAGCCTTTAATAAGTTTATAGTCAAATTCTCGATGTCAAATAGATCTTGTTGATATACAGACATGTAAAGATGGAGAATACAAATTTATTTTGAATTATTAAGAACATTTGATAACATTTACACAACTACGGCCATTCAAATCTAAAACTGCGGAAGAAGTTGCCCATAATTTGTTATATATATTCTTAATTTTTGGAGCATCAAATATTTTTAATTCTGATAACGGTAGGGAATTTGTGAATAAAATAATCACAGAACTGTGTTTAATGTGGGATGGTGTGAAAATAGTACATGGCAAACCACGCTATAGCTAAATATATGGTTTAATAGAGAGAGCTAACCAAGATATTCAGAACCTACTAAGATATGGATGTACGATAATATTATTAATAAATGGGTGGATGGTCTATATTTTGTTCAATTTACAAAAAATACAATATATCACGAGGCTACATGAAGCAATGTTTGACACTAAACTCAAAATGGGTATGTTTTCGTCTTCTCTTCCTCGAGATAAACTACATAAACTTGAATCAGAAGAGTATTTGGAAAACATAATAAAAAAAAGTACGTACCTATAATAATTATAGTATAAAATATTAATAAATAATTATAAATATTTGAAAATGATTAACAGATTTTGAAAAAGTTGATCAATAAAGTGAAAAGTTGAGTGATGACGAACAACAGGAAAAAATATCAAGTACGTATGAACTATTAATAAATAAATTAATAAGCGAAACTTAATTTACTCAATTTAATTAATTTGTAAATAAACCAATTGATAGAAGAAAAGAAAAAATAATTTCGAATAGAGAGGTAGTAATCATAAGTTTTCAAGTACAAGTCGTAAAAATGTTGCGAACATCAAAACAAAAATTTCTTCCGGTTAATGTAAAGGAAACTGTTTGTATTCGAGTTACAGATGTCGATTGTAGTAAAATGGATCACCAAAATATTTTAGCTGTAGTCTTAGATGTAGTAGATAATGGTTTTTATAAATTAGCTACCAAAAATGGTGTTATAAATCAATTATACACTAAAAACCATTTTTCAGTATGTAAAGAAAATTTAATATCAATCACTAATGTACAAATGGATCAACAAATTTCCTTGAGGCAAGCTTCTGCATCAAATTCATCAACTGATGGGCAAGGGTATACACGATGTAATTGCAAAACAAAGTGCACTACAAAAAAGCGTGGTCGTAGAAATGTTGGCATTTTATGTAGTATAAAATGTCATGACAGTTTGTCATATTGCAATAAGTAGAATAATTTTCACTGTTTTTTTAAAATAATAATTTTTGTATGGCAAAATAATCATAATTTAAATTAATAATACAAGTATAATATTGTTTAATAATTAATAAAATGAATTATTAATATTTATAATTAAGCATATCGTTTCTATTTTATATTATTGTCTATAGACTATAGTACTACACTATAATTATATTATGTGCGAATACGTACCTATGTCAACATTAACCAAAACCGTGTTGTGCATGTAAACATTGACTAAAATCCTAATGTAAATGTCAACATTCACTAGCACATGTCTACATTATTTTAACTTTTCAACATTCACCAATTTAGTAGGTGTATGTGGACATTCACTAGGCGATTGTCAGCACTCACCAAATGCTGACATTCACAGTAATAGATACACAATGTAAAATAGACTTATAAACTACTCGTTCGAATCTCGGTTAAAAGTTTGATTACATCAACATTTAAAAAAAAATGATATGCTTCATAGTTAACAGAAAAAGGAATTATCGTATTATGAAAAATAGGATCTGGTATTACTAATTACTAACTACAGGACACTCCTTAAATAGTTAAAAGATGTGTCTCTTTGAAATTGAGGTCATTATTAAGTATACCTAATAAAATAATTCCAAAAACCAGAATTCTAATAAATTAATTGTTAAATGAAAACAATAACTGTACACATGTTTGATGAATCACTCTGTATGCGTATATTAAATGGTGTACGCTGTATACGTAGGCCCGTCCCTCGCCGTATGCCCTTACCACGATCACTCTGTATATACACACACACCACTATCGTCCTTTCTGCTTTTGTCGGAATTCCAACAGTTGTTAGCATCGTTTTCGACGGTCGAAACCACACACACACATATGCACATAAATATACGGCCCATGGGACGTATAATCAGTGGACGCGCCGCGAGAGCAGAGGGTCGAAATTGTATATTATATCGAATCGCGCGTATTGATCATGTCGTGTACCTATCATATATATATATATATATATATAAACGGCCGGCGAAAGCCAATGCAATTTTAAAACAAAATGTATACATAATATATATACACACACACACACACACACACACACATATGCATATATTAAACAACATACTATATATTGCAATGTATTATGTAATAGTATGGAGGACGATCTGCGTACAAATATGTTTGCGCCGTGAATGCGGGACCTAAATGATTTAGGGGTGCACTAGGGGCGGCTAAATATGCATTCGAAATCAGTTTAAGAAACGAATATATGATTAAAAGTGCCTAAACACAACAATATACAATCAAGTGATAAATAAAATAAAAAAAAAAAAACAATAAATTATAAATGTTCTAATATACTTTTTAGTGCAGAGCACATACATATTATATAATACCTCAGAGAGTAATACCTATATAGACCATAGATAATGTATATTGTATACATGGATCATGGATGGGATATAACATGTATTCAAGTGTGATTGAAGAGCATACTTGTTACCAAAGTGGTTACATGCAATTAAGGTGTGGCATCAACCATAAGTGATAGCTCAACGCAAATCAGAACTCTATTACCGCCTGGCGCCTACCGAAATTAAAAATTCGGAAAATAATATAATTATTTATTATCACATTGATGGACAGTCCCAAAAAAGTACTGCTATAGCAGTATTTTTGTTTGGTGATGCCAGTGGACACTTTTGAATAATACTGCTATAGCAGTACTGTAAAAACCGACCGAATAGTGACACTACTGCTATAGCAGTGTTTTTTTCAATGGTACCATATGAAAGAGCAAGTTGTACTGTCCCCATACAGCATAAAGGAATATTGGGCACTGACAAAATAAGGCCGATATAATATTATTTTTCTATAATTACTTATATCAAAACATTTTTAAATGTTATGATATGCGTTTCAAAGAATTTAAAGATTTAATTATAAAAAATTTTTTGAAAATTTCACCTACTGTAACTGCAACTGATTTATTCCATCTAAAAAATAAAAAAAATCGCAAACAACCAAATGAAGCACCAGACGATAAACATTATCAAGAACCTATCCCAGTACCTGAAAACTTCAAAAGAAGCAAGTATTTTAAAAATTTCAAGCAATGTACTAAAAATAAAACAAGAAAACAAACACAATTGCAGTGCAAAGAATGTACAGTACCACTCTGCGCAGGTAAATGTTTCGAAAGTTGGCATAAGGAGTAAAGACAAAATAATAGAATAGTAATTAAATAAAAAACAATTTAGTTTACGTATTAATATTGATAAAGAAAGTAATATAGGTAAGAAAACCTATTTTT